>PVIJ01008652.1:0-72544 GCA_004024925.1 Scalopus aquaticus
GAACTGGTCCAACTACTATGGAAGGCTGTATGGCGATTCCTCAGACTGCTAAACATGGAGCTTCCATACGACCCAGCAATCCCACTTTTGGGAATTTACCCAAAGGATACAAAAACACTAATCCAAAAGGATACATGCACCCGTATGTTCATTGCAGCACTGTTCACAATAGCAAAGGTATGGAAGCAACCCAGATGTCTCTTGGGACATTTCTAAAGGGTGAAGAACTGCTGGTTTCTTCTAGCCTAATCTGAATTTTGGGGGACTCAATACTAGAGTTCACTTTAGATTTTCACATTACAAAATGAATTCACATAACATACACATTTAATTATTCATGCATTTAATCATATTAAATGTAATTAATCATACATTTAAGTATTCACTGTCCCGAGTTCAATGAGGTAGCCACATGCAACACATTAAAATAGGGGAGCTAAGTAGTTTTTACAGATCCCTGTCCTTCAACTCTCCAGTTCCATTTAATTGCTCTCTCCAGATGCCTTGAACCACCTGAAGCTGGTATTGCCGCATTGCAGGGCACAGACACCATTCTATTGCTCAAACAAGAAACCTAGGAGCACTCCTGATTTTTCCCTCCCTTACCAAATTTAATCTGTTTCCAAGTCTTGTACATTTGATTTCCCAAATTGCTTCTGAATCTATTTCCTCCTTTTCGTCTTTATTTCTCTCTCTCTTTCTTAATCCAGGCCATGTTATGTCCTTCCCGAAAAAGTCCCTCATCAGTCTCCCTCTTTATAATGGTGCTACTCCCTCCAATGGAGTTAATGGTTTTTTTCAAATGCAGATATGATCATGTTATCTCCAATTAAAAACCCACCCCTCTACCTCAACAGAACGGTCTTGACTATATGGGCATTTTCCTGCTTACTTTTGTGTCTGCTTTTGCTTTTCCTCTTAGCATCCTATGCTGTAGCTAATCTTTTTTTTTTTTTTTTTACATACAAGCTGGGGTACAGGCCAGAGGTATGGGGCGGCAAGAGGGTTCACCAGTGACAGAGTGGGGAGAACAGGCAGATCAGAAGTACACTGCTGAGGAGAGCAGGGGGTGAGGAAGGAGAGGTCTGCCCCACCATGTGGGATTCTCCCCGGCCGGGCGTTGAACTCGCGTCGCTGCTGCGACAGCTCCACAGCGCAGTGCTCAACCGCTGCGCCACCGGGGAGGCCTTCTCTAGCTAATCTGATTACTCATTTGTTGATATGGGTATTCCTGAATTTAGCAGAACTACTTGTTGAGAAATTTTCTTGGCAAATAAATGAATAACCAGATGAGAACTACAGCTTTAATTTTAACACAGAGGAGCATGGAAGGTTTGGGTGAGAGACCAAAGAGGAACTCTGAAGATGTGTTTTCTCAATTCAATGCCTTTGTGAAGGAACAATGCCTCCTAAAGTTCCCTGAGCCCAAAACATGGTAAGAGTGCTAGAGCTAGAAGAGAACAGGGGTAGGGCTGACATAATATGTGTGCTTCAATACTTTGTTTGTTTAAGGGAACACAGAAAATGGAAACCAGAATGTAGGTATTTGTACAGAACTGTGTTACTCATCATAGAATCTCCAACATTGAGCACTGTGTCTGGCACACAGTCAGCACTAAATTAATATTTGTTGAGCTTATCAATTAGTGACAGTTCAATGCTCTTTCTTCTTCAAGTACACTACTCTTTCTCAGAACATCCTGTCCTTCTCTGTCAAATTATACAGCTATATGTGGATATTTACTATCTTGTCACCTCATATATTCACAGAGGAAAGGGGGACACCCTATGGCTGAATATGACCCCCTGTTACACTGAATTCTGACAGCAGTAGAACTCTGAATAAGATTGTCTTTTACTTAATCCTTTGGTGAAAATAAAATACTTATTTTACTTAATTTTTACAGGAGTAAGAGAAGGATGCCTATCATCACCATTTTTGTTTAACTTAGTATTAGAGATTTTGGCCAAAACTGTCAGACAAAAACAGAAAATAAAGGGGATCCAAATTAGAAAACAAGTGAACCTATCACTATTCACAAGTGATATATTATATACAGAAAATCCTAAAGAGCACATCAAAAAGTTATTAGAAACAATAGATACAGTAAAATGGCAGGTTACAATCCTTTCATGCCTTGAGAGTGAACACTGGAATAGCACTTCTAGTTGCTCATTGTATGCTCCTACCCTCACCCTCCCATTTTCACATTCCCTTTCCTCCCCATAAGAGCGACTTATATAAGAATGAGGTAAAGGCAGAGGCCCTGAGGGTCATATGGAAACCCTGTGTGATTAGAAAAAGGTGCAACTTCCAGGTGGACTAAAAATAAAAGGCATCTCATTTGGGAGAATAAATTATAAAAAAAGGACATGATTTCAGTTGTGATATTCCTCCTCAGTTGAATCTCTTTCACAGGAGCATTCGGCACTATGGCATGCAGTGGTCCTGGGCAAAGATCTGTACTAGTGTGGCCTTAACGGCATAGCATCTAAGCCTTTGGTCTAGAGGGGAAAGCTGTTTGGGCCATAGTTTAGAGCCCTCTTCCAGAGCAAGCCCAGGAGGCAGGCTACCGCTGGCTTGTTCTCCCTGGTTTTAATGTGATGTCAACGAGGTCATAATCTGCTGTGTGGCTGGGTATGTTTCTGCTTGGCATATCTCCCTACAGGTGATTCCTAAAAAACATATTTGGATACACTGTGATGGGTGCCAGGGAGAAATCTGACATTGTATATAAGATGCACTCTTCTATTAATTTTTAGAAACCCCAATAATCTTGTATAGTGATATTGAATATTAATAATTTAATTGGTTATGATATACAATTACATTAGAATTCAATCAGTGAGAACTTTCTCAATTAGTAAGGGAGCAGGGGTGTGGTATCACCAGGTTTAGCCTCCTTAATCCCAGCAAATATTCGTGAGAACTTCCAAAAAATATTGATATTCAAGAAAAAAGATATGGACCCATCTCAAAATTTCTAGTGCCTTTACAACTCAGAAGTCTCAAAAAGGTAGTTTATTTTCTCTACAAATTGACAATGACATCATCAGTGTAAATTTAATACTTATGTTTGTTAATTGCTATCTCAAAAAATGGACACATGATGATTAACATAGCTTTTTTTTTTTTTGACAAATAGAACACACTTATTCCTCAAGAGAAACAAAATTATTCTTGGGAAGAAATTCTGGATAGGATTTACTACATAGATCATTATATGGAAGGTACTGAGCATTAAAGACTTAAATAAGTGCACAATTCTCCCATAACCATTTCCCTCATTTCCTCACCACTAACACCAGGGTCATGGAGTTGAACTATGACTAAACCAAAGAAATTTTTCTTTAAAGTGCGAAGCTTTTATGACCTGAGGCCCCTGCACGCTTAACATCTCACCTATGATATACTCATGGAACCACTAGAAAGGCAGATGATCATTAAGTCCATTTGATTCTCTTCCAAAGACTGGGAATCTCAGCTCTTCCCTAGCAGATCTCGAATGGCAATCAGTTCAAGATGGAACATTCTAAGGTGTGCCTGTCATTGGAACACTGGGGACGCTACAGAGAACCCTCAGGGAGCTGTCTCAGTAGGGAGGTAATGGCAGTGCTCTAGGGACACCCTGGAAGCGGTGCAGCTTTGTAATCAGTGAGAGAGATGCGACAGGGCAGATGAGAAGAAATGAGTGGCTGAAGGCTGAATGGTTCCATCCATAAGAGGAAGTGGGCAGACAGCCTAAGTGGAAGGACTGTATTTATAGATGTGCATGTGCCTACTTTGAACTTTTGGGCAAGACAGTAACACTTGTGGGGAAGCCCCATGGCAGAACTTCATGGTAAGCACATTTTATTTATTTTGATGATTTTGCAACAATGAGAACTGTAAGTGAACACACTAATATTTTAGAGTTGTAGGAAAATTGCAAATGGATGCTAAAGAGAAGTGAACTGAGATTGATAACCTTAATCCAGATAATGGCTATAAAATAACTGTATAAATATTGAGATATTCCAGCATAGAAGAGAAGTAGAGGTGAGTGGAAAGGCAGTGAGCTTTGAAGTAAGACACAAGAGTTTAAATCTTAACATTTCCTCTAACTGGCTACACGTCAATGTGAATTTTGTAACCCCTGAGTCTCCATTTTCTTCATTTGTAAAATACATATATATATATATATATATATATATGTAAAACAATGCTGCAGGGCATCTGTGCAAAGACGAAATAATATCAGTTGCAAACTTTAATAATATCAGTAGTAAACTTTCCTGAGTCTACAAGAGCGGGATGCTTGTGGTACCAACTGTATGAGTATATGTGGCACTTCAGACATGTGCATTTTCTTCCCCTTTCTCTTAATATGCATTCTCTTTCTCTTGAATTGTATGAAGGGCTCAATCCCATTCATTACTTGGGATATAGCAATAGATTATCTTCTTTAACGAGTTACAGTACTACGAGGGTGTTAACAAAGGAGGCTAAAGCCTAGTAGTTACAGATTGGGAAGAAAATAGGGCAGAAGTTATGTTGACCACCAGCATCATGATGATAATGTTATAGGGTTGAACTCCTATAAGGAGTGTGGAGCAGTGTGCCCCCGATGAATGTCCAGGGGTCAGTGAGTAAGCTGACCCACTTGCAAGAACTTCTTGAGAAGCCATAGTCCTTATCAACCAACATGCTTCTGTTTGTTTTGTGAATAAGAAAGATTGCCTTTCTTCTCTTGGATTTCAGTTTAAATCTTGCTTTCATTAAGTAGCTTGTAAACTTGGGAACATCTCTTTAACTCTTTCTTGGGATCCTAAATAAATGAATATTTCCAGGGTTCTTACTCCAAAGTTACTGAACCTTTGGTTTAGGACCATCAATTTGCATTTTAAGCAAGTTCCTAATGTGCAATAAAGCATGGGAATGCTTATTTTAAACTCTGATATTATGAATTGCAGGTCATGGGTCCTAAAATAAACAAAATTATTAACAAAAAATATTAGTGCTTTAGCTAGCCAAGGTTTTTTTTTTCCATCCTAGTTGTTAAAGAAATTATGTGATTATATATGTTGGTTAGGAAAAAAAGGCTTAGAAATGGATTCTCACTGGGTTGTGAAATGTTACATAAGATAAGAAAACAGGATCCCCATTCCTGAAACTTTCTAGGGTCAACAGAGTTTGCTGGGTCACCAAAGGCTCAGAGAAAGCAGTTGAAAGCTTTTCAGAACACAAAGAACAACAAAAAAAATGCTCTGTTTGCCCAGCCAATAATGAAGGTAAAGCTGATGGGCCTACAACCAGGAAATAGGGAGAATCAGAGAAAGATTTATAGGAAACCTATGGAGAGAGAACAGACATTGGAAAACAGGTCTGAGATAATCAACAGCTTGGAAGAGAAAGGGGGACAAATCTCCCCAACAATATTTAGAGGTTTTAGTGTTAGGAATCTATGCTAACATTTGGCATTGCCTAAAACTCCCCCAAATTAGGAAATAGAGATAAATGTGGTTCTAAAGTTCTCGCACAATTCTTGTCCCCTGGTTACTCAAATACTAATCAAGGCACTGCTGAAAAGGTACTATGCATATAGAACTAGCTAGTAAGGAGTTGATCTTAAAACAGGAGGTAGTCCTGGATTATCCAGTTGGGCCCAATGTAATCACATAAGCTTTTAGAAGCAGCAGCAGAAGACATAAGAGTTAAGAGATACAGTAGAAGAGGAAGGCAGGAGAGATGAGGAAGATGTACAAATCAGAGACATTTGAAGCATGAGAAGAACCTAACCAGCCATTGTTGGCTTTCAAGATGGACCAAGAGGGCAACACACCAAGGAATGCAGGTAGCCTCTAGAAGCTGAGGACCACTACTTGTAGCCAGCCAGGAAACAGAGGTCTCAGTTCTACAACTGTATGGGGCAGGATTCAGTCAACAACCTGAATGAATTTAGTGGCAGATTTTCCTCAGAACTCCCTATGAATGGAACAGAGAAACCAGCTGAGTCAGCTCTGGACTTCTCACCTACAGCACTGTGAGAATAAAGGTAAGTCTCTAAGTTCGTGGTAATTTATCACAGCAACTATTGTTTTTAAAGATTTATTTATTTATGCATACAAGAGCTGGGGTGAAGGCCAGAAGTATGGGGTGGTAATAGGATTCACCAGAGACAGAGTGGGGAGCAGAATAGGCGGATCTACTGAAGTACACTGCTGAGGGCAGCAGTGGACGAGGCAGGAGAGATCTACTGTGCCACATATGAATCTCACTGGATGGGTATAGAACAGGTGCTACAGTGGCTACAGATAGCTTCATAGTGCTACACTCAACCCATTGTGTCACCAGGGAGGTCTCATAGCAACAATTAATGAACATATCACCACTAGTGAAGAACTGGTATTTTCCCTCACATCTTTATTCCACTGGTGAACTTTACACAACACCAACCCACTTGCTGCTTCCCACACAGACAGACACTCCACACCTCTGCTTGAGTCTGATGCTCTAGATAGAAGGTCACTCCGCCCACCCTAATATGGGAACACCGGTGCCTGAAAGCTGTTCTGGACAATGGTCCTGGTCTCCACTTGCTGTCAACTAAACCTGTTTATTTTTATATGCCAAACTGGATCACTGCCGTGCCCCCCTGGTCTTAGTTCATCCCCATTATTGATTTCCTGGGTCTTCCTAGTAGATTTCTACCTCCTTAGTCTTTTATTACTATAAAATACCTTGGAAAGGGCACCTGTTTATAAGTCACCCTACCACACTCCTCTCTCCCCTGGTTTGACTTATTTCCTATTTACAGGAAAGATAATAATTCTGTGATATAATTTTAAGTCACTGAAATGAGAAACATGGTAGACACTTTGGGCACAGAGGAGTGTGAAAAACACCAAGATCTAGTTTATGATTTTTTTTTTTGCCAAAAGAATGTAAATGAGCTCACTTTGATCCTACTAGGTCCTGATTCTACTTCTGCTCTTTTCTCCTCTGTGTTAATTACTTAGATTCTTTGAGCCTCAGTTTCTCTATTCCTTTAAATGGGGCCACACCACTGTCTTGTAGGGTTATTATCAAAGTTGATGGTGACGATGCATGTGAAGCTTCCACACACTATGGTCCCTTAAAAATTCACAAAACCATCTGTTAAGTCAGTTGATTCAATAAGAAAACACACTGTCAGAGCCTCCCTGGTGGTGCAACAGGTTAAGTGCAGCGCTGTGGAGCTGTCAGCAGCTGCGGCACAAGTTGATGCCCGGACAGGGAGATTCCCACATGGCGCAGCAGACCTCTCCTGCCTCGCCCACTGCTCCCCTCAGCAGTGTACTTCAGTAGATCTGCCTGTTCTGCTCCCCACTGTGTCTCTGGTGAACCCTCTCACCCTTCAACACCTCTGGCTTGCACCCCCAGCTTGTATGCATAAATAAATAAATCTTAAAAAAAAAAGAAAACACATTGTCAGAGAACTGGTTAAATGACACTGAAGATATTAAACTTTGTTTAGGATTCAATTTTTTATAGGCAAAAGCAAGATATTAAAAAATGGCTAACTACAACAAATTAAACAACAAAATATCATCAACAAACTCATGTCAAAGACTCCACTTTGAGTCTTTATTTCCAACACTTACATATTGCTCAAAAGCTGCTACAATAAGGTCATAAGCTCCCTGCTGCATCATCCATATCCCTGTGTGAGGAATCCAAAGGAAGCAAACCATTGGCCTCTCCTGGGCTCTTGCAAATGCTCCTCTGCTTGCTCTGCTTGCTGAATCCACTCTGATAGAACCCTGATTAGCAATAACCCTTTGAGAGCTGGAACACAGCCCTCAGAACTGGCTAAGATCTCACAGGCATCTTCCCTACCTCTTCTGGGTCTCCACATGCAAATGGGTTCTGTGTTTGTGTGGAAGTGCCACGGGAGCAGCACTCAACCTTACCAGCAGTGTGAAGGCATATGGCCTTGTGTTAGAAGCCACAGCTTTTCAAAGGACCAGATAATAACTTCCATCCTGGGTTGTGCTGTCCTCACAAAATGAGGCAGAGAAAGCCAGATTCACCCAGCAGTGGTCATAGTGTGTTCTCACAGCCTGAGCTGTCTTTGAGGTGATATACTTTGGATGGATGTTTCAGGAAAAAGAATTTAAAACAAATCCAAATGAAGAGATCCTGTCAATATGAGAATAGAAACTGCAACAAATTTGAGTTTCCTGTCATGTTGGTGAAATTGAGGGGTGAGGACTGAAGTACAGAGAAGACTGACGCCACACCTGAGGGAGACCTGACGCCTGTGATGTGCCAAGTGATGGCACTGCTTCTCTAATGATGTCAGGGCTGGACCTCCAGGGTTGGGGGTCCTGGGCTAAGGTGGACAACTCATAACTGGGAGCTCAGGCTTCCCAAGCCACACGAGAATCCTGCTTGTCATCTTATAAACATGCCGACCTTGACCACTGCGCAGGAGCTGCAGGCTGGGGCATTTGCTACTGCTTTTGGTTCCCATTTGATTGGGACAGGGACACAGCAAGGAGGAGCAGGCTGACTTCACAGAGCTTTGGATCCTGGAGATCACGCATGGGGACATTTTTGAGCCAGGATACAAGTACAGGTTTTACTTCAAAACCTGCACTCTCTTTACTGCTTCACAGTGGGAAAACCATGCAATCAATTCAAAATAAAAATAAGCACAGAAAAAAAATTAAAATATGCAACCATGCCTGGTGGTTAGCATTTGGGGTCCCCTGGCTTTATGAGTGACCATGTCATGCTCCTTTACTTTAAAAGTAAGCATTGTTGTTTTCTTTGGTTTTAAAGAACTTAGAACTATAAATGCTAAATATTTTGATACAGATTGTTAGACCCAGGCTTCTGCTCCTTTCAAACATCTATGCATAGTCTTTCCTTCTCTGTGTCGCCTTCATCAAGTGAAAGGAAAAATAGGTACATAAGTGGCTACTTAGTGCAGGCATTCTATGAAATTTCCCGCCCCCCAACTTGCCCTCTTTTTAGCCCAGTGTTGCAAGTCAACTGCAATACCAGAGGAGAAATGAAACAGCTAGTCTCATGGCAGGGAGCCAAGTGTTACCAGAACAAAAGAAAATGATTCCATCAAGCAGAATGGAAAGATTCCTGGGCTAAGTCCTGTTCCTACTTAGAAGGGTGGGCACCTCAAGTGAAAGGGTTTAGAATCAGGTCAAATCAGCAGGGGCCATTACTTTTGAAATCTGAGTCAGTGAGTGTGAGTAGGAAACTAGAGCTATTACTGCGATGAGACAGGGTCAGCGCTGAAGTCCAAGGACGGGAGTAAAGACAAAGATGGAGGCAGAGTGAGAAGGCCGGTAGTCAGAATAGGGGCAAGGACAAGGCCGGTGTCGCTCAGTGTAAGGCATGCGTGATGCACCTGTTGTGACTCCTTTTTCTAGTTCTCAGTATATATTTTTTTAAGTCCAGAGTTAAAAGTTAAGGCAGATTTATAGCGGTGTACATCCCCAAAGCCAGGATCTTTGTTCTCACTTAAGTTCTCCAGTACCTGGCACTGTGACTTTGTACAGATCACTGTTCATTCTTCACTTGACAAATGAAGACTGAAATAACTGTGAAACCACAGAACAATTATTTGGTACCTATCTCAACCTAAGCACTGCTGAAATTAAAAAAAAAAAGTCTCCTACCCTCCTACCTCTAAATCTGATCTAAATCAGATTTAGATTTCTGATAAATCTAAACTACATGCTACATCTTATGACAGTTCTGATCTTATTTTCTTCACTAACAATTATTTTCTGCTGCCTTAAACACAGGTTTTGATTCTTCTGTTGTATTTTTGGTTACCTTCATCATTTCTTTTTTCTTCCCACTCCTCTGCCTTTCCATCTGAGCTCACATTTTTCCCCAAATAAGTTTCTACCCTATTTTTCTAGAGATGTGCCTTTAATAAAATTCTACTGCATATGCCAAGGAGTTTTAATCTTTTCTTTTGGATTCAGCGATAAATATTTTTGGAAAAGGTCTTTCCCTAAGTGTTCAAAATGGTCTTTCTTTTTCTGCATACACAAAATCTTCTTTCAGTGGGGCACACTTTACTATTTTCTTGTTCATTCTAGCTGGAGAGCTGTACATAATATATAGCATACACATATCTTATAAATGTTACTATGTAAATATATACATGTATTTAGTCAGCGTTTACCAGCATATAGTACATGTGATTTACTCTCAGCCCCACTCACTGTTACTAGTATTTGCCACTTCAGATCTACAATTAGTTGCCAATTCCCAGAGTCTACAGTTTTTATTTTGTGTAGCTTTCTTGGCCTGAGATAGACTTTCTAACCCTGGAACAGATGGGTAGACATGCTGACTTTCAGGCCTCCCCCATATGCACAGCCTCCGGGGTCTCCCCATCTCTGCCCCATTCACAGAGCCTCACGGTTCATCCGCAGGCAGATTTCTGCCCAGTTGGCTTCCTGGGCGGCAGTTTTCTAACAGACTGCATTGAAACGGAAGATAAGGACTGGGTTGTGGAGGAGTTCTGGGAAATTGAACTCCCCGGCTGCTTCCAAAAATACAAAACCAAACAAAAAACCCTAACCACCAGCAGCAGAATAGAGGGATGACGGCCCTGTGTTTAGGCTGAAAGAGACCCTGCATTTTTCAACTCTGGAGCAGAAGGTAGAGCCGTCCAAACTCTTGTAAGACTGGAAGTTTACTTTGTTCAGAGATCACACATTACGTTTATCAAACAAGCCACATTAAGACTTTTAGATTCTGGAAAATCTTCCTGGATTCTCTCTGAGAATGTCAATCCAAGTTCTCGTTGAGTATCATCTTAATTTTCAGTCCCCAGGAACACATGCTTTGTTTTGCATCTTTACAGGTATTTTTCAAGTGAAACAGAGAAAGGAGATAGCACAGCTTAGTAGTCAAATGCTACTTGACAGAGGATTCAGTCAGACATTTACTGAGCACCTGCTTTGGCTTATATAGACATATGCCAGGATCACTACATGTATAATGTACAATAATGTCTCCTGCCCTCCCTCCCTCATACAATTATCCTTCCCACATTTATGCTTTCATGCGAACTCAGGATGGGAATAGTTTTCTTTTTTTCTTTGGGTCCTCTGGGCTTACAGATCTGCACATACTAGGGGATCCTTTGTTGAATGAATGAAGGCCTAACAAATATAAGGGATTTTCTGTGAACCATGTGAGAATAAAGATTGGGAGAGTGTAAGGTTGTTAAGGCAGAGGAGTACAGAGTGTCTCATGTATGCTGAGAAAACACATTCTTATTACCAAGACTCAATGCCAAACACGACCTGTCACTGGTGAGACAACGGTGCAAGGAGCCAGAATCACAGACAGGCATTGTCCTTCCCCTCTGGAAGACTGCATGTCTTATGATTCCCCTGGGCTCAGACCCTTTCTTCTACTTAAACCAGTGTCAATGTCACCTCCCATCTGAAGCCTTTCTGACTGTGAGATCAGGCTGGGCAATCATCTCCCATGCATCTACAGTACCCTGGGTAGAGTAGCCCCCAGAACCTCACTCCATATTCCCTCTACCTGTTTTATTTTGTGTTTGCCCCCAAAAGACAGTCATTTCCTGAGGGATAGAATTATGACTGTTTACTCTTAGATCACTCCCCCCACAAAGTACAATAAAGTCTGTATTTGTTAAAATAGTCACTGATAGATGAACAAATGTGCTCAAAATTGTGATAAAATAGGAGCTTCTTAATTTGCCTGGGATTTAGCATTGGAATTAAAGATTTATCATATGGGTATTAAGAATCAGTAGCCATATATATAATGGTATGAATAAATTGGTTATATATACTTTTTTCTAAAGCAATAGATGATTTTTTAATTATCTTCGTATTGACTATCAATTATCAGTAAGAATATATTATATAATAAGTATGTGCCCAGAGAAAGGTTTTAGGAGCCAAAAATAGTTTCTTGCCCTACTGGGATTATCTTGATAATTCTAGCTAGCATGTATTTTTTAACCTAATATCTTATCGAGAACATCCTTCTCCTATCTCCAAACCTGCTTCATGAATGTAGGAAATGCTGAACCTACTGCATCTTTAGCAGGGCTGGTCATAGAATCAATGTCAAATATATATTGCATGAGCGCTGGAGATAGAAGTCATTGAAGGTTCTGGAAAAAGGATAACATGGTAATAGATTTCAGGGTGATTATTTTGATGTTACCCAAAATTGGATTCATGGAAGAGATTTAGGGGAACATTTTTAGCCCAAAATTACTTTCCTTCTATCTCATCTAAACTACCTTCTCCTTGCAAGGGGTGACAGTCATCACAAAATAAGTCATTGCAAAGAGTGTTGTGAAGGGGAATCATTGCTAAAATATTGTATGACAGATGAGATCTGTTTATAAAACAATAAAAAATAAGTTTTCAAGTAAACACATTAGGATTTTAGCTACAAGTGGCAATAGGACCCCATGCAAGAAGACTCCTTTGGGGAGTATGTCTTTGACCTAATGAATACTTATTCAAATGACTGTCAAAACACTCCAGTGATGCCTTTGGAATTATATTCTTTGTCCATTTTTATTAGAACATCCTTAACTCTTGTGAATTCTTTAATCTTGGTGATTCTTATGGCTTTGGATGGGAGGCTTGGTTTTAAGAAACAGCAAAAATCCACTGGGAGCCAAGGCACCAGCCAGGCTGGGTACACAGCTGTTGGGTAAAGGAGGAAGCCCAAGGGAGGTGAGTGCAAGTGCACACACTCCAGGGCCACAGTCACTCGGCTCTTTACGCCTGCTCTGCTTTGCTTTTCGGTCATTTTATAAACTGGTCACGCTTCTCAATGTCTTCAACTAGTATGTGTCTGCTGCATTTGGTGTCAGGTGTTTATCTCTAATGAATACACTCAGAATGTGTCTCCCCCACTAAGCTCTGCTTGCACGTAGAGTTGGCTATCTGAAAGTACGGTTCTTGAGCTACAGTTTGTGGCCACTGGGCCCTCTCTGGATACTCCTCTTATGCTTCCCAGGCCAAATAGGGAGTCCAACCTCATTACCGGTTGTGTGGTCATGCTCCAAGGACACCAGCCAGACGTAACCTTTACTGTCTGCTTTTATTTTATTTTTTCACCAAGACTCCCATTTATTAGCAGGAGTTGATTATGTCAAGTAGGTCATGAAAATAAAGATCAGGGCTTCCTGTTGGCGTCATAAAAATACTGAAAACATTCTCAACAAAATTAATCACAAAACCACAGCATGCTGAGTCCTGAAGCTCTTCAAGTCAGCAGGGCTGCCCCCGCCCCACAGTGCACACCCTCGCCCTGCTCACAGCCTCAACTCTCGGTTCCTGCCTTCACGTACCTCACACTTCGCCTCTCCAATTCTTGACATCTTCCTGGATTCCAACATCAGTGATGATTTCCTTACTTGCAGACATTCCCGGCCTCTTGGAACTGAAGCTTATCTCTAATTCTCTAATTCTAACATGCTTCATCTGTCCTCAAACATGCTTCTTGCCGACTCTACCACTCTTAGCCCTGAGTCTCCCCTGGCCCTCGAGATGTTATATCTTGGTTAACAAGGTCTACAGGATCCCCCACCAAGCTCACCTTAGCCCCTCCAGGAGGGTTCACAGAATCTTTGCCCTGGAAGTGACACTAAAGGTCACCAGGAGCTGAATTTAACCACCAACATGAGTTAGCGACTGTATTTTACATCTACCAAAGTGTGATCTGAGATCCTAATACTACAGTAGACTCTGACAACCCTGCCTCAGAGCCTGGCCGTAGGTGTGGCTGTGGCAAGCTAGATCAGGCCTTCTTTGCCAGGTGGTCTGGGGGCAGAGAGGGAAATGTGACTCTACAGATCAATGGAAACACAAAAATGACATGGTTAGGGCCTCAAGACCTGCAGCCACTCCGCGGGACCAGGAGGAAGCAATAGCTCGATATAAGATATACTGCTTTTAACGCTCTGGAGACTGGCTCAGAAACAGTGAGAACTTTCAGCAGAGGATGCTGAGGAGAGGGGAGCCTTCACACGGCAATGCATCTGCCAGGAGCTATGGGACTGCTGGCTTGTTTTAGGTACTTTTCCTATTTTATTTCTCTTCACTTTGTTTCTTCCCAACTTTGTATAACCCTCTGGCTCACCTACACCTTCACGCAAGGACTGGCTGTTACTTACCATGCCCTTTAGTGTCAGATCTGCTAAGGGAGACCGGTTGCCATGGAAATCTGGCCAAACATGTAAATCAACAGTGAGGAAACCCACAGGCTGAGCCTTCTTAATCAGATCCAGGTGACTGTTCAAATATGCATATACACTCTGGCATCTGGAAGAAAAGTAGATTTTGTTTTTTAAAAGGGGGGGCAGAGCTGGGGAGCAAATTGTTCTGTAGAAAGAAACCATTTGTACTTTCATATCAAATTCTGAAAATAAGCAGAATCCCCAAAGCAATGACCCCAAACCCATATAAACCAGTGGCTCCCACTCTCAGCTCGTGCTGTAGCATCCCCACAAATAGGTGGTAGGTCTGTGGAAAGTGGAGAGGTTTAGAATCAGAAGATCAAATCCAGGGAAAGCTTTACCCCTAGGAGGTTTGTAACTATGAGAAAGTTATTCAAACACCGAACCACACCCTTTGTATCTGTAAAAACAGATATCATGCCCCTGTCCAGCTTGCCTCATAGGGTTATTGTGGAGTCAAAGGACACCATGTATGTACAGATACCGTATTTTGTAAGCTGTACAATACCATACACGTGTAAAGGATTTTTTAAAAATCAGTATGCCTGATTGCAATAATAGTGATGAAAATACAAGAGGAGACCAATGTAAGTTCCTCAACTCAGGACAGGAGCTTGCTAGGGGAAGGGAAAGAATGGAGTGAATGCAGTTAGAATCAGGAATTAGGAACCTTGATTTCCAACCTAAACTCGTCAAATGACAGTGTGTTCATTCTTTTCTTCTTTAAGACTCAATTCTTTATGTGTAGAATAAAGGTTCAGCTGAGAGGGAGACAGAGGTGGTAATGGGCTTGCCAGATAAGGGGTCCTGGGGCCAGAGCTTGGTTTTACCTGTCCTAGCTGGGCAGCGTGGGTCAGTGACTTTCCCTCTCTGAACTTTAGTCTTTGTAACATAAAATGGGTATAAAAATGTCTTTCTCACTGGGTTCAGTCTCACTGTATGACACAAAGATCAAAGTTGGTTAACCTTCTCCTGTTTCAAGTTGCTTCCTTCTCAAAGTTATAAGCCAGTAATTCTAGAAAAAAGTGGGTATATTGAAGGCTGCATCCACTGGTGCCCTTGAAGGGTAGCTGAAAGGTCAAAACTATGATAAAATGGCAAAAAAATAAAAAAGAAGAGGAAATAAATTTCCAAGGGAGGTTTGAATCTGAGATACCTAAGATGATATTTATTATTTACACTGGAAAATGTTTTATTAAAAAATGTTTTAGGCGTATGCCTCAGTGATTTCTAATTCTAGTTTTTGACTGTGAATATACCCATTACAGTCCAAAAGTTTTCTAAATTAAGGTTAAAGAAACAAGCAAACAATTAAGCAGTGGTTTTCAAACTTTTATCTTAAATAAAAAAAAATGTGGAATTTCAACATAGAAAAGATAGAGAAGCAAAATGGCTTCAAGTAAGTGTGTGAGAGAGTGAGTGTGAGGAAGTGTGAGCGTGTGTGTGTGCTGTGGGGGAGGTGAGGGCAGCCCTCCCTACCAGGCAATCTCTGTTTGTTGCTATGACACCTATTCATATTTGTGAAAATCTCCTGCCTGAAATCATATTGGGAGGGTGATAGTACTGTGGGGAAAAGGCTCCCCAACCGCAGCAGCATTAACTGCCGCTCCCCCAGTGTGTGTCAGCCCTTTGACCACATGCTGGGAGCCAAGCACCATTAAGAGTCCTTTACAGAAGGGATGTTCAAAGACATGAAGACGCGGGACTGAGTCCAAGGGTAACCCCTTCAGTGGGGGAGTCTGAAGCCCAGGTCAGAGATCTGTCAAAGCCTCACATAGAAACTCTCATTAGCATAAATGCATGATAGTGTCAGGAAAGGATCCTACAGGGCCTCCATGGAAGGCAGGATCAGAATCTTCTATCAGGGTAGAATATGATCACATCCTCATTTTCCAATTCCCAGTCCTTTTTGCTCTTGGACCAGCAGGAATCACATTTACAACAAAAGTCACGAGAGCATTTTTTCCAGCCAGAGTCAAGAGTTGCACTGATTCTAGCAACCTTCCACTTCAGAATAGCATCACCACACTTAGACTCAAGGGATTTTTTTTTTTTTATTTTAAAGAAGTGCATGTCTATAAATCTTTTCATTTGTCTCTCAAGGAATCTCAGAGCAGGGCATCTGGTTTCAGACATCTGGGTCAATACAGACCTATAGCCTAATTACTATTGATTCGTCATTGTCTCATTTGCTGCGGGTCTTTGCAAACAGTGAGATTCATTTAGCCTCCACATATATGGTCACTCATGCACTAACGAGATCCCTGGGGGATGGAGCATATGCTTACCCCTTTGACTCCTAACCTCCTCGCAGCTGTATGTTTATTCTTTGAATTCAGCCATTTGCCTGCATGTTTTTTCAATTATACCTTACCATGTGTGCTATCTGAGTATATCATTCAAAACGAAATGCACTTGGAAAACATTAAAATAACGAATGCACATCATTATTCACATAATTTTAACCTTGCATGATGCCTTTTTGGGTTCCGACTTTGTTTCATTTTTGTTTTATCAATTCCTTCTCCAATGGCGGGCTGCCCTCTCTTAGCTCAGGAGTCACATTTTAACTGTTCCAAGTGGACGTTTCTCCCTCCTGCTCATGAACGCCAGGCTCATATATCCTCTCTCTCAGAGGGAGAAATTCTTGCTGTCCTAGGCACATTGTGTATGATGGAGAAAATATTTTTTTAACCATCACAATGTAGTTTTGCCCAGTACCAGCTGGGTGATCAGGCTCACTGAACCTCCCTAAGCCTAGCTCACTTTTTTGCAATCACGACTAACACTTTTACCTCATAGCTTATTATGAAGATTAAATATAGAGTTCTGAGCACTCTAAAATGATAGGCAATCAATAAACAATTCTCTGTCCTTTCTCATCACAGGAAATTCATTTCTAGCTTAAAAAAAATTCAAGAAAGAGATGATTTGTTTTTAGTCTATTGCTTACAATCTTAAGACACAGACAGCACCCTTGGAATTTCTAGTCTCCTCTCCCTCTCCATAAATCATTTAATTTTTTGGAATCAGTGGATGCCCAGAAGTATGGTGACCATACTTTCAAACTAAACTTCTGAGTACATGGTCTACATGTGTGCTCCTTCTAGGAGTAAAAGAAACTCTTGGGAAGAAGTGGCCACACTGTGTCTCCTAGTTTCACTTTGTCCTGCAAAAGCACAAACTGCCTAGTAGGAGAGCTGCCCTCACCTCCCCCCACAACACATACCACACCCACATTCTCACACTAATTCACACTTACTCTCTCATGTACTTACTTGCCCCATTCATAGCTACTACAGTGAAGACTGGATAACTATAGGTTCTACATAGGATACTAGAATCGGAATTTCTGAGTTACTTATACATCTACATCTCATTATAGCATTTGGAAGCTGAACAGGATAATCTCTGGAGTCAAGTGGTCACAACCTTCCAGGTATGGTGGTGTATATCATAGAAGGGACCAGAGAAAAGGAACAAGCATCTTGTTTTACCCCCCACTTCCCTAAACTCCACCCATGTGCACGCACTGGGCTGTGCTACAGGTCCCCTGTTGAGTGGTATGAAATGGAGACTTTATTTCTGAAAGCATCACAGCCTCAGTCTTCTTCAGCGAACCTCAGTGCCTGAACACTCTCTTATCCTTGTATGCATAACAGAAGCTAAAGAAGGCATTATAATATCTAGTTTATTTCTATTTAAATAACGTTTCTCATCCAAGAGCCATCAAAACTTCACTGGTTATCCTGGCATACTGTACAGATGGAAGGTGCTAGTAATTATCATCGCCATGGTTCTACAATTGTCTTAGCACAGGGGAGCTACAGTCAATACTTGTTGATAGACTGATGGCCCACACAGTTGGCAAAACGGAGGGAGCAGAGGTTGAAGAAGTCATAAAGGCTACAGGAGCAATCTGAGAACAGAAGAGCTGAATAAAATGTGAGAACAATCTTTAGAAATGGAATCTGAGATCTCCCTATAACATTCATTTCCTCATTGAGAATTAAATGATATTAAAAAGCTATCACTAAGATAGTACCAGGCATACTGGTCCTCTCATTTTTCTTTTTTTTTTTGTTCCAAGGAGAGTTAAAGGAGCTTTAACGGAAATTTTTTAATGTAGCTGAGCTTTGGCCTATAAAGGATCAGGGCATTTTAAGAAATTGGTTCTCAGTGAGATTATGGACATCACAGAAGGAAAAGAGGTTTAAGAAAGATGTCAGATCAAGGAAAAATGATTGCCCACAAAGGAAAAACAATAACAACAACAACAAAATCCAGGGAAAGTGGGAGAAAAGAAAGGCAGGTTGAGAGAGAGAATGTGACTTAGCAGACCTTCTTGTTGACAATCCTAAGGGACCTGAAACCAGAGGAAGCTCAGTGAGCGACGACCACTGCCTGCAGTGACCTCTGCAGAAGTAAGTCAGGACAGACTGGGCTTCTCTGTTTACAGGATCCCCCTCCAGGAGACTGGGGGCTTGCTGAGATTCTGTCCCTTCCACCCCACTGATGGTCTAGTTTACTCTATATGGCAGCCAAAGTAATGTTTCCAAAAGGCAAATCTATTGTATCTTTTCTCTGCTCAAAAAATGAAAGCCATGAAATAAAGTTAGAATCCCCATAATTATCTACAGCAACCCACATTTTTAGGCCCTTAGCTAACTCCAAATCCTCATTGGCCTCCCACTCTTCTGGACTTGGCCCAGTAGCTGTGCCAGTGCTCATCAGCCTGGCACACCGGTTGCTGCCTTTCAGGTCTTGGGACTTGCTGTTCAGTCTGATGGACGGTCCCCATACACCATGGCCTGCCGCCTCTCTGTGCAGAGTCCTGTTCAAGTGTCACCTTGTCGAGGATGACACTTGAGCCCATGTTCTAATTCTCCTTACTCATATCTACTTTTCTTTTTTTTTTTTTAAGATTTATTTATGTATGCATACAAGCTGGGGTACAGGCCAGAGATGTGGGGGTGGGGGTGAGAGGATTCACCAGAGACAGAGTGGGGAGCAGAACAGACAGATCTACTTAGTACACTAATGAGGGGAGTAGAGGGCGAGGCAGGAGAGGTCTGCTGCTCCATGTGGGAATCTCCCTGGCTAGGGATCGAACTCATGCTGTAGTGACTCTGGATAGCTTCATAGTGCTGCGCTTAACCCATTGTGCCACCAGGGAGGCCCTGATCTCGGCTTTTCTTTAGAAAGTTTATCAACTGCTGGCAAGCATGTCTGCATTCTACGACCTCCCTACACACACACACACACACACACACACACACGCGCGCGCGCGCGCGCGTGCACACATGTACATGCATAAGCACAGGCACACAAACACACAAATACATAAAAACACACAAAGAAGCAAAAAAGCAGGGTCTTTTTGCTTTGTTCACTCTTTTATCATATATATTTATAACACATTCATTGGACAGAGAACCTGGATTTTAACCTTGGTTCTGTTGCCAAACTAATATAGTTCATGTGGATTATGACAACATCTTCCTACCAAGTCGTGCCATCACCAGAACCTCATTTGGAGAAACTGGCAGTTAAGGCTCTATAACAGAATAAAAACAATAGTCAGTTTACATGAAAAGAGCCAAAGTAACAATCAATATAAGGCAATCTCTGGCTAAGAAGTGAAATACCTAAATATTTGGCTCCACATAGAGAGATTCTGGTTGCCAGTTACATGCATGGAGATATCTAGTTATTTTTCACTTAATCTATAAGCTCACAAACATGTCTCTTCAGGGACTAGGTCTAAAAGGATTATGGTAAATCAAGAATATAAAATACCAAATTTGTTTATGAACACTTGTTTCTACAGTTTCAAATATGATTTGTTGATGCTAAGATCATTTCTGTTTTCAGAGATCCCGGTCACTCCAACAAAGGCATATGGTTTTTGATTCCAAGGGATTTGTTGTCTGTTCCAAACAGCCAATTTCATTTTAATAACACCTTCGCCTATTTCTTTCTAAGACCTGAAATATAATGAATCTGATAACCTTGGAATAGTCTATTCAAAGATCTGATAAGATACAGATGCACTTCCCTTTGCAGGACAACAGAAGTAGAAGGGAAAAAACCATATTGGTTGAATACCTACTAAATATATGAGCTGGATATAAAACTTGGAATTCATCAAGATATAGAAAGAAATGAAGCTAAGGGTGTACATGGGATCACCTGGGAAGAAACAGCAGAGAGAAGAGGGCCAGGAACATAGTTTTAATGAACTCTAATGTTATGATCAAGAAAAAGACCGCAAGTTTGAAAAGTTGATTAAAGAGGAGTCAGAGATACAGGAAAAAACTAGGAGAGGGAAAAGTTTTGGGAAGCCAAGGACAGAGAGCGTTAAAGTGGCAGGAAGGAGTGATCACTAGCAACACCGATGCTGAGAGCTCAAGGAAGCAGACTGGAAAATACCCTACGAACTTATCCAAACAGGTCACCGAGCACCTCTGCGTTAAATGTCTCCGTCTGCTGGTGACAGAATTCAAATTGGAGTGTTTGAGGGAGGAGTACATGGTAAGGAAAGAGTGATGAAGAGTGTAGGCAATGTTCTGCCATAAAGAGGAGAAATTCAGTAAGGTTCTGGGAAGGGAGTATGGTGTCAAGAGGCACAGGGAACATTGGGATTTAAATCCAGTCTGATTCTAACACTAGTTTCTATAAATTCCTGCTTCTGGACCACTATGCTGCTGCTTTCCTGACTCTGCATGCTCAGCCATAAATCTTTTTTTTTTTTTCTTTCAATGAAAACTATTCTTATGAGGGTCATCTACAGAAGAAAATTCTGGAAGTTTTGAGTTTTCATTAGAAATCTAATGATCCCTTAGATTTCTGTTGAACTTCAGGATCTTCAAAGATTAGCATTTCTATAATCTACATTCATGCTCAGAATACCTATAAAATGAATAGAGCAGAGTGGTTTATTGTGAATTTATGGTGAGGAAACTGAGTCACTGAGACTTTCATGGCAGATTGGGCACAAAAACCCAAGACTTCTATTTCCCAGCCCGATGTTATTACTACTCTACTCACAGGTAGGCAGGCAGGTTATGGGTACTGACATATGATGCTGATATTTAAGCTAGAAAACCCACCTCCAAAACTTCCTCTTTTATAATTATTCATCATAGTATCAGAAGTAGTAGCAGTTGTCACTGCCATGGTACAGTTTACAAAACCCTGCCAACATATTACTCACTAAATTCAGAGTGAATTCTCAGAGGTATTCAAAGTTCAAGTTTCATAACTATTTTCCCTGTTCTGATAAGGAAACTGAGGTTCTCATATGATGCATATTATAGCTGGGATTGGATTCCAGATCTCTAAACTCCAAATTCAGTGGCCTTTTCTTTGGGTTGATGGTTTATAAAATCTCTTTTAAAAGCTAAAGAAAGTTATATCTCCTGTTCACAGAAATATATGCATACATATATCATCACTGAAACTCTGCACACAACTAAGAGGTTCACTGATGATCTCAACTTAGGGACCCTGCTCCAGGTTGTGTGGTCTCTGAGTCAGCTGTAGTGCTAGCTGATGAGACAGCAAGATGTGACCCCTTTGGGTGGTGATGTCATCATAAAGAGACTCCTATTCTAGAGAAAGCTTGGGAAGCTTTTTTCAAACTCCCTGTCAGGATCCACCTCCTCCTCTACATGGTAAGGGCCAAGTGCTTATATTCTGGGGCGACAGACAGGTTGTTTTGCTCCATACAGGTGCACCTCCCCAGGGAGAATGTAAGCCCCTTGGTGGAATGGAAGTTTCTGACTTAAATAACCCTGACAAAACATGACAAAAACTATCATCACTAACATTGAAAACTCAATACTTCTTGCATATCGACACTTGATTGTCACTATGAGCCAGTCAAAATTAATTTCATTAATTTTCTCAATAGTCTTATGAGGTATTTATTATGAGTATACCAAGGTGCAGAGAGGCTACATGAATTGCCTAGGGTCACACAGCTACAAAGGAGTGAATCTGAGACGCACACAATTTGGTTCCAGAGTCTATGATATTACCCTCTATCTTGGACTGTCCTTTAGTCCTATGCTGGCTAAACAGGGTTTCTCTGCTAATATTATAAAATACTTCTCTTAAAAGTTCAACAACTAAGCATCATTATCATAAAAAGTTAAAAAAGATGGATTTCATTTTGCAATGACTTAAGATTTACATAAAAATTACAAGAACAGTAGACTTCCCTTATATTCATCATTTAGGCAGTGAATGTGGACAGTTCTGGTCCAGGGTGTATTCCATGATCATACATTGTTTTTTGTCGGAGTATCTCCTTAGTCTCCACCAACCTAGTATAGCTTTTTAATAATTCTTGAACCCTTTTAAAGCATAGCCTTCTTTTCAAGCATACTGGCTACAATTTTGTAGGATGTTCCTTAATTCATGTTTTTCATTTTCTCCTGTTTACATTGAGGTCATGAATTTTTGGCAAGAACATCACAGAAACAATGCTGCATCGCTGCCAGTGTTTCATAAAAGGAGGCACGTGATGCTGACATAACTCACTGCCAATATTGTTAGCTTTGATCACTGGGTAAGGTATTGCCTGCTAGATTTCTCCACTGGGAAGTAACTATTTTCCCTTTTATATTAATTAATGAGCATCTTGTAGTGAGCTACTCTGGGACTATGCTTCATATCACATTCTCCCTTACTATTTTAGCACCCACTGATGATTCTTGCTTGCAACAATTACTGCTGTAGTGGTACCTAATGGTGATTTTGAATTTGAATTATTTTTCTACATTTATTAATAAGTCCCACTGTCCTTCAAGTAGACAGGAATTTCTGTCTTCTCTTCCCAAATTATTTCTTCAATTATTTACTTACAGCAGTCATGGATTAATTTTATTCTATCATATTTATTCTGTGGATCAAACTGCTCATGGAATAATTCCTTTTTGAATACTTTTGTACTTACTGGCACCACAAAGTATTCATATATTTTTTTCTGCTTGAGCCTCAAAATTGACCATTTTTTCCAAGAATTCCTGATTACTTTTATTGAAGAGTATGAGAACGATATTTAGAAACCAAAATCTGGATTGTGTACACCTTGCTACTAGGGTATCACTGCTTCTAGGCCATCTTGGCAGAGAAAGCTAGGGGATATATGCATGTATACATCACATGAATGTATATATCTGTATTTCCACTTATATACAAGTCATACGTATATTAAACAATCATGGGTTGTTACTGATACCTCTAATTTCTAATCAGTGCATGAGAATTCATTCTAACCTCTTCCTTTTCCTATGTCGGGGAAAGGAAGTCATCCCGTACCCCCTCTGAGTTCTTCTGGGCTGGCAATAATTAAGCAAGCATAGGCAGATAGATAAGAGAAAAAAAAGCCCAAAGCAAACTGAATAGCAACGTGTATGCCTGCTTTACGCTAGGGAGAGACACAATATAACTGAGTACCTTGGCCACATGGCTTCAGATACTATCTTCAATATTTTAGCAATATAGGAGAGGTTGGGGCAAAAGAGGAAGTTCAGTTAGGGAGCTGACTGGGGAAGGAACAGCAAACAAAGGTCTGCAAATATTTAGTTCTCTGCCTTCTCCACTGAAGAAATGTAAGAGAGGCCTTCACAGAAAGAAATTTATGCATAAATACCAAAAACAGCCTTCATCCATTCTTAATCCCTTCCATCAAATAAAACTTCTACTAAAAAGACATAACTTGGAGACTTTTGCTCCCCTACACCTATTTGTGAACCCCCTGCCATTTATTATCTAATCTACATCTATATCTAAATCTATATCCACCTATATCTATTTATATGCCAAACTGTGGTATACATATGAAAACTTTTCTGAATAGCTAACCCGTACGTCAATAAAAAACAAATTAACTAATTGAGTATGATATTTATGTACAGTTATTTTTATCTTTAACCATACATACAGTCAAAAATTTTCCCCAAAGATAGATTAACTCTTTTCTTTCCCAAAACCGCTTTAATATGGCTATGTTATTATATTTTCCATTATTAATATAATAGGTTCATTTTATTTTGCCCACCTTCACTGCACATACATATCCTGGTATTTGTGTGTGTTTGCATGTGCTTTTATAGTATGCACACATGTCTGTATAAATCCAATCATGTATCTATATTGTGGGAAGTTTGAGAGTAGGAATTACATAAAAAACTATGCTCAGAAAATAATTGGTCTCTCTTACTACCTTGTTCCCTTTCCTGCACGCCTTCCATTTCATTCCTTTCCTCTATAGGTAACCAGTCTCACTAGTCTATGGTTTAACCTTCTTACATTTCTTTTTAGATGAAAAGAAGTATATTATAAGCACTCCTTTACATTCTGCTTTCTTCACTTAACAATATCTCTTGGAAATCACTCCTTATTAGTTGTTATTCACAGCATTATAGGTAAAAAGACCAGTATAAAGAGGTTGAATAACTTGCCCAAGATTACATACCTAGTAAGGAATAAAGCTGGATTTGAACCCAACATGTTTAGACTCCAACAGTCATGTTTCTTCTACATCAGAACTTTTTATCCACAGTTCCTGACACATTCTTGGGGATCTTTATGTTCTTTGGGTTTTCTACATTGTTTTGAAAATTAATACACATATGCTCTGAATTATCTGGATGACTGTCTCATACAAGTACTGCCAGGCACTTTTATTACCCGAAGAAGCTAAAAATGATGCAGCTGCCTAGTGAATATCTCAAACACCATCACATGTGGACCTTTAGGGAAACTGAGAGAGCACTTACTTGGCTGTGGCTTTGGCTTGTAGTTCAGGGAAGGCAGCATGGCCCTGTACCATGTGGTCTATCTGTAAAACAAGAGAGAGAGGGGTCAACTTTATGGCTCTCTAATTTCTGTTTAAGCCAGAGAATGAATATTAAAATGCTATTTCTTTCAACTCTGTCTATAGAGGATCCAAGAATGTTAAAATGCTAACTCAGCAAGAGTATCTCACTCTGCTTAACCTACTGGCAGCCCCTTGGATTTATGTAACAAAGATGTTTAAATAGAAGAGTAGCAGGAAATGAAACTCACAAAACTGAACTGGTAGCAGCAAGTAGTATCAGATCAAGAATGAGGTCTGAAGGGAGGAGTAAGAAGAAAGGGTAACTCAAGGTAAATGGGAGAATCTATGTGTTAAAAGAACTAACCTCTGGATCACACTATTTTCCCCTCATGATCTAAATTATTAACACCATATATCATACTAAACTAAGCATGTAGACACATTATTTAATTTCTTCCTTAAACATTCCTATGAAGAAGATAGTATTCTATACCATGTAGATGAGAAAACTTGAAACTAAGAGAAATTAAGTAATTTGCCCAAGGTGACAAAGGAATAAGTGACAGGTTTAGTTTTCAAACTGTATCTTAAGTCCTTTTTCTTAACTATTATGCCATATTGTCTACTAAATTTCCAGGTACAGGTTGTTGAATTCCACTAGGATAGTTCTACAGAACTGTTTCAAAATAATACAAAAACAATTGGTTATTTCAATGGAAAAAAATCATGCACTTCCTACAAGTTTAGCTTTGGATTGCTGTGATGAGGAATAGTCTAGACGTTAAAGAGCCTACAACCAAGTGGGAGTTACATGATGAATCCACTGGGAACAGTAAGGGATAATTAAAGGAACTACTTGATTTGATGCTAATTTATATGGGATGTGATTTAAGAGTTCAGAGAAGAGATTAAAATGAGCATTTAAGAGAAAGCATAGACCTAATATATGGGGTGTATGCTCAATGCAGTTACTCAGTATTTACTGACTGCATAATTCATCAGATACTGTTCGTAGGCACTCTGGGTATATAGTGAAAAATACAAAATACATACAATGCATTTAATTCAGAGTAGCATAAAATAAGAGGTCAATCTTTTGGCAATTATTATATAGCTGGGGAGTGTGAAATTTAGCTGAGAGGCTAAGAATAGGCAGAGTTTGGAAGAATACTGGGCCAGAAGCAAGGCATGCCAAAAAAAGAAAAAAAGAAAGGAAAAAAGAGGCCATGGTGAATACAATGGAAAGACATACATAGTTTTGGACAGTAAGGATGCTGGTCTAGCCCCACGCCTGGTGTATCATGCTCATCTGTTGAATAAATGTAATGGAAGCACACCACATGCTTATATGGTATATATGCTTCTTGAGAAACCACACTTTACACACTTGATAACAGACATTATGTCTATTTTTGCAGGACACTTGTTGATCCTAGATAGGGTAACTACATGTTGAATTAGAGAATAAATAAAATGGTAAAAGTATGCCTGAGTGAGAAGGGTGGAAACAGATAGTGTGTCTTAAATCCACAAAGACTTATTTTGATTTGGGAAACAAAATGATGAAAAGTTAAGGAAAATTAGACCGGCTGTATATGCAGGACAGGGAGATGACTTGGTGTAGAAAGCAGGTAAATAAGGTGCAGAGGCTGACAGTGGGAATAGAAAGTATACATATTCTTGTCCTTGCTCTACGATAACATTTGTCAAGTTCTTTCACAATTATTAGTTTACAGGTCTTTCTCTTACTCCACATTCTGAGGTCTTTGAAATTAAGAGTCTCATTATTTTTCCCTCCACAGTTTCTACAACAATGCCTGGCATCTTGAAGGGATGAATGAGATAAATTTTGAAGAAAACGAAGCAAACTTAGAAACTGACTACTTAGCGAGTATAAGAAAATCAGTTAGAAAGTATAAGAAAAATCAATGATGATTTTGAATTTCTAGGTCAAAAAAAGAAATGTAGCCATATTAATCATGTCTCCTTATTTTCTCTATTTCTCATGCTTTGATATATGGGGTCTTATGATCCTGGACAGACTGTTCCTCCCGAGGCTAGACAATTCCTAGAGATAGTAAGGGGCTCAATTCTCTTGCTAGTAAACCTTTCAAATGCAAATCAACCAATCCAGAAACCAGGTATCACCTCAGGCATGGACCACAGTTTCCAGGTTATAATTACTCCAGAACCCAGTATCAGACAATAGGGGTGGCCCTGTGCTTCCTGTGCCACCCACCCTCTTCTTGAGAACTGCAGTAAACTATTCTTTCAGTGGCAGTTACCTCTTGATCTGTAAACCCCACGATATCTGAATAATAACAAAATCTACATCTCAAAATAGTGGCTTAATGGAAAAAACATGAACTTTGGAAACAGGTAGATTTAGGTTTAAATTCATGGTCTATATTTATATTCTGGTCTACCTAGGAAAAGTCACCCAACCATTCAGAGCCTCATGTATAATTGGAAAATGAGGATAATAAAAGTTGCTTTGGAGGGCAGGCTATGGTGAGTGTATGTTTATATGTGGCTTTCAGAAGGGGTACCACCAAAAGAACAAAAATGGCTGGGGAAACAGGATCTCTCAAATGATCAGATATACTTTTTATTTTTCACAGCATTCTGGTGATAATAGTGCACCCTGATTACAGCGTAGGGAAGGAAAATCTGCAACCATAAAACACATCTTTTTGACAAAAGATTAATTTCATGGGTGAGATTCTGAAGACTGGGAGGAGGGTGCCTTGGAAAAAGACACATCTAAACTTCTATAAGGACCTGCACAGATTAGGAAGGTCTAATCTACCTTTTAAATGGTGAAAGCATAACTTGAAATCTCCATATCTTTTGTTTGCTGTGCCTTCTCCAGTAAACTCTCTAGCTGAATTTCCCTCTTTCTTCTCCCAGCATCCCCAGTCTTAGCTATTTAAGGTTCTAAAGCCATGTGGCCAGTATTCAGTCATGCTGGGTCTCTCTCATATATACAGAAGGTATACATGTTATTATTAATCTTCTATTGTTTTCTTTCTCTTGATTTGTTTGATGCTTGTTTGATTATTTGCCAGCCTAGAAAAACCCTCAGGGCTATGGGATGATTTCCTTTGTGCCCCTATAGCAGTAAAGGAGTCAGTTTTTCTAATAATTGAGCACTCATTTCAAAAGCCTGGAATGCCTATTTTAGGGTCGACCTCTTTACTTATGTTCTATTCTCTAATGCATTTAGCACAGTATAGAAGAACACAATGTCCTATTAGTGGTTATTTATTTTCCAATGAATAACCAGTTTCACAACAATCAACTGTATTTGCCAAATGGTTGCCTTAGAAATATTTAGACAGAGTTAGTCTAATTCTATGAATATTTTCTTATTTCCTTCATCTCAGACTTCAGCTCTGAAAGCTGGCAGCTATAACAGTCAGCAGAAAAATTTACAAACTGTTTGGATAAGCAGGAAGCTTCAACTGGGTGGAATCAGATTTTCAGAATCATTTTAAGGCCAATAACAAGGAGGAAAGGCCACCTTAAAAAAACAGAGATTATAAGACTCCTGTACAGAAAAGCAAGATCCAACTGCACTGAGAGGTAATGGTGGTTTGGTCACCGCTGCTGGCAGTGAAGGTGAAGAAAAGTAGATGCATTGGTGATCTACATTTTAGAGTTAGAATCAGTGGACTTTATGATGGATTGGATGTAAGCAACGAGAAGAGAGGAGTCAAGAGTTAATCCTTATTTTCTGGCTTTAATAAAAATATTAATGATAGTGCTCTATATTGAGATGAGGACAAATAATGGAAGATCAACTTAGGAAGTGTATCAGTTACTACAGTCAGAAAACTGGGAGTAATTCCTGACTACATCCTCCCCCTCCCAGCCATCTGACATCTAATCCATCTTCTCCAGTGATAGCAAAGCTATCTTTCAAAAACTTTGACGACTTCTTCTTTCTAATCAGGAAATTATTTGCTCTACCTTCAAAATATATTCTGACCACTTTTTAAGAGCTCTATTGACATTATCATCAGATCTCAGATGTCTTAATACAATAGATTCTGTTCTCCTTCCTTCTATCTCCCCCCAAAACACCACACAGTCTATCTCAACATAAGGGGTCACAGGATGGTTTTTAAACCATACGTTTAAAACCTAAATCATATCATCTCTCTCCTGTGTTCATTATTCTTCAATGGTTTCCCATTTTACCCAGGTAAAAGCCAAAATTCTTACATGGACCAATCATATAACCCGTATTATTTCTTTGAACTTACCCTTACAATTCATATTTTGGTTCACTCTGCTCCATCTATACGGTCTATTCCTGTTATACCCCAGAAGTGCTTGGCACATAATCAGAACTCAAAGAGTATTATCACTTACCTTCCCAGAAGGTGGCAGGGGTAGTGCAATCTACTTTTATGTGCTACAATTCATAATTAAAATGATCGGTTCTATATCCAACTTTCCCATTTGAGGATAAGCTACTAGAGGACAAGAAACATGTGACCATCTTCTTACCTTGCCCACAGTCATTACAATAAATGAATGCATACAGGAATGAAATCGTGATTACTATAACAAGCACAACATTGTGCCCACAGATAGCTCCTTATGCACCCACCTATGGAAGACTACCTGACTTCCTGAGGCTAGCTCTAGGCTGAGCAGCACTGGCCATAAGGGAGGAGGTTGAAATGAGAGAGTATATCAAAAGCTCTTAGAACTGAGACTGGAAAATAAGCCTTCAAAATAAATATTAGGTCTTATGATTAGTATGTATCCATATCATTCAAGGATTAACAAGATCATGCTTCCATTAACACAAAAGCACATTCAGTAAGGTGTCATTTTTGTCATTATTATCTTCATTACTGTTATTTGATCTCGTTATTTTATAGGTCATTTCTTTGCTTGGCTTCTCTGGATTGAGACTTTATTGGTCAATATGTTTGTTCAGATTCAGATTCTGCCCCATTATGCGAGCTTTTAGATTTTTGTAAGATTTTACTTTGCACCTCATGGGTCAATCAGACTCCATGGCGTGTCAATAAATTCTGTATGTGGAACAGCCCAAAGTGAAGCTATATACGAAGTTTGATTAGTTGATGATGCAAAATCAACTAACTAGATAAAAACCTGTTGACTAGATGACCAGATGACTCCTGTTGAAAATCCTAGTGGACTATTATATGAAGATTTTATTGATGGCAAGAAAGAGGTCATACTTTTATTTAAATTCAGACTCAGGAAACAGGCATAACCAATCTCGTCCTCAAAGATTTGTCATACATTTGGGTAAAGAGAGTTTATATCCATGGCAACAGCTCAAGCTTTGAGCCAAATACTGGGGTAAGCTTTTCCAGACTAACACAGATGTTTCATTTGCATACTAAGTCTCCGAAAACCTGTTGATGGACAGGTTCATGGACAATGCATCATGCACAAAGAGGTGGTTTAAGGGATCATTATTTTTCTTAAGAAATACCTCTGGATTGTGTCATTTATGAGTTCTGGGTCTGCTAAGGATGATTAGACCATGATGTGGGGTTAAAACAGACTATATTTCAGTAATGGGTTCTCAATGTGTCATAGAATGGGAATGAAAAGATGAAAATTGTGCAAATACATGACTCTAGTTTAAAACAGGAGCATGCAAAGCTCAAGTCCCATTTCAGCTTAGGCATACGATGGTCTTCTCAGTTTTTCTAGCACTGGTTATAACATCAATTAGATGTTATTTTATATTCACTAAACTTCCCTTTTGGACAACGAGCTTACTCAATTCAGGGTTTGATGGGGTCTAATTCATCTCTGTAGGCTGACACTAAAGCAAGGTCACAGAATACGCCCACTGAGTCCAGTCATCTACCTATGTTTCCACAGGCTTTTACAGAGAATTTGAGGGAGCCCAGTATAAAATAGCAATATAGTAAGAAACGGAAAGTAATGATAATTTGAATGCTTATCTGGATTTGGATCAGATCACTTTTGATTTAGCTAAACCTTTAGAAGAGTTGGTAGGGGAATCGGATCATAAGCAGATGATTTCAACATAACACAGTAAATGTAAGTTTGGGTAAGTGAACTGAAGTCTCATTTTCCCTGGTTTTTCACCTTCATTCGCTCTGAGGCCTGCTGATCTCTTGACCTCAATTCTCAGTCTTCATAGGCACTTTCCTCTTTCAAGCCCTCATGCATGCTTTTTGTCTGCAGACTGGCATACTAAAAGTGGTCTCTCTACCTCCAGCCATGTGCTCACAGCTCTCTTTCCTCACTGTCGCCAGGCAGAGATTTGCAGCTGAGGTCTAACTATACCAAGTTCATTCTTCCAACCTTTTGCTGGTTCCTCTTAGTCTACTAGGTAAAGTTCAATTCCTTAGCAATGTTTACAGGGACTTCTTTTGATGTGGTCCCTGCCCAGCTCTCCAATTTTTATTGTAAGTCATTGTCTTAACAACAGTTTATGCCACAACTGAAACTCTGGACCATTTGCAATTACCCTCAAGTATGCCTTCTTGTTTTTCACTACTATAGCTCCTATGCCAATATTCCTGCCTAGAAGTGTATCCCCACCCTACTTTGTCTGGTTTGTTCCTATTTATCTTTCAAAACCCAGCACAGACACTTTCTTCCCTGCAAAGTTATATCCACCTAAGTTTTGTACCAACTCTTTGCCTTGCACCTGTGGAGTAGTACTCATCTCACTATTACAGCTCTTCTGACTCCTTTTTTAGATACTCCCATGATTCTACGCATATTTTTATCAATCACCTCCATGAACCAGGCACTAGGCTTGTTCCACTAAGTGTGATTATGGCCCTTACCTTTAAAAAACTCATAGCTTTATGGAAGACAGACTAGGAAACCAATAAGATAAAAGAATATGCTAAGAACTGAAATTGTGTCATAAAGGAAAAGTGAAATTAAAGAATTCTCTGAGCAGGAAAAGAAGCAAACACAAAGACACAGAGAAGGGGACTGAGATGAGCTATAGTGAAGCTGTGCATAAGGCCATTTTGCCTAGTGACAATACATGGGTGAGGTTGGAGGGGACAGACCACAGGGGACATGAGGAGCCCAGAATACCCTCTGTACTATGACCAAGGGTCCCGAGGAACCACTGAAGGATTCTGGTTGGAGAGTAACATGGTCCTTTTTACAAAGTAGAATACCACTCTTGCTGCCATGAAGAAAAAGGATAGTTGTGCCAAGGATAGGTGAGAAGAGGCGTTAGTCACCACTGCCTGAGCCAGCACAGATTCCTTTGGCAAACGACGTCTGCACTTGCACCATGTGTCAGTCTGTATGCTAAGAGAAAGTCAGTTCTTCTGAGGCAGGAGTCTGCATTCCAGATCCTGGATATATGGTTAGCGGGACAAAAGACACCTGTCAAGGGTATAAAACATTAACGATCATATGGAGAAAGTATCAGCTTACCAGTTTTCCAGTAACGCTCTGACCACCTTCGCTCAGCCAGAACCCAGGGACCATGGCTGAGAAATAAGGGCCCCAAACGCCTGGGACAAAAATTGGGTCCTTGTTGATCTGGAAAGAAGGGGAAAAGTATATGAAAGCAGTGACCCTCAGAGCCTGAGAAGGAGCCTCCTCCCTTCTGATGTTTCTATAACCATGGAATTCAGCTTATTAAATGCCGTTTATGGTAAGGATGTCACTCATTCCCAAGGAAGGGTAAGGCTTCACCTTTGGAAACTTTTCTGATATATTCATTTCCATGTCAAAGTAGTAAAAAAGAAAACTTGAGGGCCTCCCTGGTGGTGCAGCGGTTGAGCGCTGTGCTGCGGAGCTTTCGGCAGCGCGCGATGCGAGTTCGATGCCCAGCCAGGGAGAATCCCACATGGTGCGGCAAACCTCTCCTGCCTTGCCCACTGCTTCCCTCAGCAGTGTATTTCTGATCTGCCTGTTCTGCTCCCCACTCTGTCTCTGGTGAGCCCTCTCACCGCCCCATGCCTCTGGCCTGTACCCCAGCTTGTATGTATAAATAAATAAATCTTTAAAAAAAAAAAAAAGAAAACTTGAAAAGAAACTCATGAGAAGGCCTCCCCGGTGGTGCAACGGGTTAGCACAGTGCTGTGGAGCTCTCGGCGGCTGCGGTGTGAGTTCAATGCTGGATGGGGGAGAATCCCACATGGCAGGGCAGACCTCTCCTGCCTAGCCTTTTACTCCCCTCAACAGTGTATTTCGGTCGATCTGCCTGTTCGGCTCCCCACTCAGTCTTGGTGAATCCTCTCACCACCCTGCACCTCTGGCCTGTACCCCAGCTTGTATGCAAAAATAAAATAAATCTTCAAAAAAAAAAAAAAAAGAAACTCATGAGAGATTTCCTGGCAGGCGCCCCCTCCATAGTGGACTGATAGCAAAAATGGTTGCCATTTTGTATACCTCCCTGTTTTCACCCCCTCTGCAATGAGACTTCTCAGCTCCTCTGAGAGGTGGGGTGTATTTTCCTGCCCCTTGAATGCAGGTCTGACTTGTGACTTGTTCTGGCCAACAGGATGAGGAGGAAGTGACAGTGTTCTAGATCCAGGCCTCAAGAGGACTGCATTCCTTTTCCTCTTCTCCCTTTGCCATAAAAACATGACTTTGCTGGGTGGAAAAGCCATTGCAATTGCTCTGATGTCCCAGCTACAGGAGGGAACCTAAACAAGATCAGCAAACCCTCCCAGTCAACCAGCAGCTGGCAAGCCCGGATCACAGAATCTCTCAGTCAAGAGACAGACTTGTGAACAAAATATGTCTTGTTAAATAGGTTAAATAACAAGTGTTGATGAGGATGCGGAGAAAAAAGAAACCTCGTCTATACTGTTGATGGGATTGCAACTGGCAGTTCCAACAGAAAACGGCATGGCGTTCCCTCAAAAAATTAAAAGTAGAACTACTATGTGATCCCAGTAATTCTACTTCTAGGTATTTATCCAAAGATTATGAAAACACTAATTTGAAAAGATACATACATCCCTATGTTCACTGCAGCACTATTCACAATAGCCAAGATATGGAAACAGCCCAAGTGTGTGACAATAGGTTAGGAGATTAAGAAGATGTGGTCTATATACATAGTGGTATACTACTTAGTCATAAAAAAGATGAAATCTTGCCATTTGAGGGGCTTATGCTAACTGGAAAAAATCAGAAGGAGAAAGACAAATACTTGTTGATTCCATTCATTTGTGGGATATAAAGAAGAAAAGCAAATCAACAAATAAAATTAAACAAAAACAAACTTTCAGACTTGGCCAAACAGAATGGTGGTTACCTGAAGGGAAGGAAAGGAGATGGAATAGATGTGATGGTGGTCATAGTGTGAAATATATAGTTGTTGAGGGAGAAACTGACCTCGTGTTACCTTAATAAAAAGAATGCTGAAGTCGCATTTATGGTTGCAGAAAGGTATAGGTAGAAGGTGAGGAGGGAAGGGGAATTTGGTATGCCAGCTTGAGTGACTCCCCTACATCTGGAGGCTGAGCAGAGAAACTATTCATTCAGTTAATCCTAGAGATATTTATTCAGCTCCAACAATACACTTGGTATTATGCTGGACCCTAGGGATATCAAAATGATTATCCATAACTTCTGCCCTCAAGAAATTTACAGTCCAGCATTTTAGCACAGCAAAGCAAACCTTTCAGGGTCTGGAGCCCAACAACCCTGGTTCTCTTTACACTAAACTAACGAGTTCTCAAATCAGTAGGATTTATGTTAAGTACCAAATAAATGTTAGTTCTCCTTGAAATGAGGCTCATATAATAGATAGCCCACGTATGGTCACAGGTAAAAGTAACCATGACTAAATTCAGCTTGTGCTTAGTCAATATTCTTGATAATGAAGTAGAAGACAACATAGAAGTAAAGTTTATCATATTTTAACATGGCATGAACTTGGAAGAATTTTATGGGGCATGTTCAAATCAAGATTCAAAATTACTTAAAGAGTTAGAACATGAAGCAAAATATAAGAGAAAAGGATTTATTTAATCAAACAGTTAAAAGTTTTCACTTAAAGGGAACTGGTAGTGTTTTCTTGGATAACATTCTTTTTCATGGGTGGTGGTACATGACTGTTTAGTTGGATGTTGTTTAAACTATACCTAGCCCTTTGATATATTTTTAATTATATTTGATATAAATGAAGTTGCAAAGACCTGCAGTAAAGCACAAGTTTAGTTGCATACTATGTGTCAGGCACTGAGATCAACAAGAAGTCTGTAAAAATGATGGAGCAAAATATTAATAAGTAATAAGGCACAGCGCCTTTCCTCAGGGAACTCCGAGATGAAGGGGCAGACAAAGGTAGAGGGAAAAAAATAAAATTATAATAAAACATGTAGATTGCTATAGTGAAGTAAGAGAGGGGTGGTCAGAGTTCAAATTGCCTGGAAGAAGAGTGAGTGCATTATATAGGCGGTCACATCAGACTGAAGCCTTGAAGTAGGAACACGTGTCCACTTAGGTTGAAAGGGAGGGCAGCCCAGGCAGCCAGGGCTATGTGGCAATGCTCTGAGCCATAAAGTTGTACCAGCATTTTGCTTTGCATGAAGGTTTAAAGTTCTCCATTTTACTTTAAAGAAAGCATCCTATGATTTGAAGAATGGGTATATTTTTATAGTAACATGCCCCAGAGCTTGTCAAAATTTCATTTTTTAAAAAGCTGTGACTGGAAAAAAGTCTCAGTGAAACCACCCTCAAAGTCAGGCACTACTGGTAAGGAATAATAACATAGAAATAAGAAGATGAAGAGGAAGATGATGGAAGAAGGAAGAAGGAAGAAGAAGGAAGGAGAAGAAGGAGAAGGAGAAGAGGAGGAGGAGAAAATACTAATAAAAGAGTACCTGGTAACCATTACTATGGGCCATTACTACGTGCCAAAGAGTCTCTGTGCCTCTTCATAGACATCATCGCATTTAAGACTCATGACAACCCAATGAGAGAGACCCTATTATTATACTTACTCCATGAATGAGGGCACCTAAATTGATGGAGTTCAAATAACTTGTAATTAGAACAGGAGTTGGTTGGTACAGGATCCAGGCTATGAACTACCAACTCATTTGCCTCTATTTTCCTTTTTCTCTTCTTCTATTAAATAAGTAGTTCAGGCTAGAGATGATGGATCTGTCTTCTGCCTTTGAGATTAGATTCCATGCAGTTGAGTCATTCTACTTCAGTCAGCCAATCAAAACTCCCCAGTAAGCTACCTCAACCAGACTCTGACCTTCCAGGGTCTGGGGCTCAGGGGGTTGCAGTGGGTCATGTCTTGGGGGTTCTCTAAGTACCCACTTTGCTCTATTACCCCTCTGATCCATGGCCAAGATTACAGGGAGCTGTTCGTGAATTATATTTAGTGACTACTAGCTATAACATCTCATAGTAGCTGGAGAGTATTTATTTAATGTAACATCTTACAGTAGCTACAAATATTTACTGGATACACAAAGAGTTCAAGCTAATGTTTCATACATGAAAAGAAATAGTAAGATGGATAGCATGAGTCACACAAGGGATACGACACCTGTCCCCCTGAAAATTACAAACTAGGAGAAGCTGGGGGGCAGGATGGTTTGGGGTCCAGGTGTGTACATAGGCATTCAGACTTGAAACAGTCCTGACAGTATGTGGAGTGAAATCCACACAGCCCATTTTACAGCTGAAGACACAGACATGAGGAGGGCAAGCAAAGCACACAGGATCACAAGGATGAGAAGTGGTAGAGCTGGGATTAGAAGTCTCTCTGCATGTGTTTTTATCTCTTTTCATGTCTGTGCCCAGCCTGGCTTCATTAGTGGATGCCACTGGCTGAGTTTCACACAAGGCTATGCGGCCGTCAGCTGAGTCTCTCTGCAGCACTTAAACCCAGGGCCTGCTCGCACCTCTTTCTGGGAGAGATGACTGGGCTCATAGCAGGGAGCTGCTCCAATTGCGTCCATTCTGCTTCCCCCAACCCATCATCCTGAGGTTGGTCTAAGCCTCTGGCAGGAGCAGGAGGCAGGCTCCAGGCGCCAGCGTTCCTGGGAGGGAGCAGGAGGTTTTGTTTTGAGTGCCTCCAGCCAGGTTGGGAATGTTAGAGGGTAGCCACAGGCATGTGTGGGACTGGGTATTTCCGTGGTGGCTCATCTCTCCCTCCAAATGGACTGTGCTATCATCTTACTAGAAGAAAAAAATTATATACATTCCAGCCAACTCCCAGCTCACTACACAGTAAAAACAGCATAAAGAATTCTGTTTATGAATGGGGGCTCTTAGCATTCACCTCTACTTTTGCACTTCTCAGAGGGAACCATAATGATTTGCTATCTTCTCTGATGAAACAGTAAGGAATGTCTCAAAAGCAGTGAGCAGAGTTTAGTCATTAGAGCACAGACCCTGGAGTCAGACAAAACCTGAGTTTCAATTCAATTTCAGTCCTTTCCTAGCCACATACCCTCGAGTCTGTCTGAGTCTCAGTTTCCTCATAAAAGAGATAATAATCGCATCTACCACAGCTCAGTGCTAGTCCTAAATGGTATAATGAATACAGTCATCCTAGGACATAATATGTTCTCAAGAAATGTTAAACCGCATTTGGCTTAATTCTACTCCTTTTTGGGACACTGGGAAGATCTCGAGTCCAAAGACCTGGTTTAGGTCCAGCCACCACCCCGATGAGGCTCTTCTTTCTCTTTCTTCCAGGATCATCTTCTGTGTGTTTGTCTAACTTACCATACTTCCTGAGGTTAGTTCATTCACTTCCATGTGTGTAAGGACAATTTTTATGCTGCTGAGTTCCAAATTTTTACCCCAAACTCAGGCCTTGCTCCTGAGGTCCCTACTGCGCATCTGAACTGGATGTCTAGTCAGCATGTCGGAGACAGAACTTGCCATCCTTCCTCCCAAGGCTACTCTTGCTCTGGGGCCCGTCTCAGTGAAGGGTACCCTGTTTACACAACTCCCAGGATACCTTTCTTGGCTTCTTCATATCTCATCTCACCCCACAGGAGGTGACAGGTGCTGTCAACACAGTTTTTCAACTACAAGCCTTTGATTTTCTTTCCACTGCCCCTACATCAGTCTAGTCCATCATCTCTTGCCTGGATCACTGCAACAGTGATTATATTGGATTTCCTGCCTCAAATATTGTCCTTCACCCTGCACCCCTACAAGCCCCACTTAAGAGACACCAGCTTTCCTAATTCCAGCATAATTATCTTTCTAACACACAAACCTAATTATGCATTCCTTAGTTAAACCCTTCCGAAGGTCCCTGGGTGATCTGGCTTTTATCTATCTGTCTGGCCTAATCACACATATTCTCATTTCCCAATCTTTTGCTTCCAATCATCTTCGATTGCAACAAGCACATCACAGCCTAGATCCCAACTAGAAATCCACCATTTTTGTGTTCATCTCTCAGTCTTCATAACTTCCTCTGTGTAAAAGGCATTCCCTCGCCCCTTCCCTAGCTAACCGTCATATACCCTTTGGTAAGATTCAGATCAGTTCATCCGCTTTGGGGAGCCTTCTCTAAATCCTGATTTCTACTCCAAAGCTGAGTTAGGCGCTCCTCCCCATATCTTGGTTCTCTGCTTCCACATCATAAGCTGTCCCAACACACATTATATAAGTAGACCTATACCTGTAGCTACATATATAATATGTGCTTAATGTGTAATATGTATGCAACATCCTTTGTAAACTAAGTCACCACACAAATGGAGCATATGGCTAAATGTACTAACATAACAATATCACTTGACACAAGAACAATGGAATGACCATAATGTGTCTAATCACCTGTCAGAGGCACACAGTTCATAAAGCTCAGGCTTGCCAAATTTTCCTCCTCTTTGTCTGTAGGTTTCTGAAAACTTAAGAGTCCCATAGTAAAGGCTTTGTCCTTCCTAGAAATTCAATCCCTTTATTTCAGTTTGAGCAAAACAAGAACACATGAAACCTGCCCACAGCTATCTCTTAGGGCTTATCAGTTTAAGTGGGCAGGGAGGGCGGTGAGCAGGCATGTCACCCAACCAAATAGCCCCCGAATTTGGGGTGGATGGCGGCAGCCAAGTGTTGCCTGCAAAGTCTGAAATATTTGCAATGTATTTTGGCCTCCTTACACCCTGAATTCCTCATTCTTCATCATTCTGAAACCCATATGTGATCACAATGGAAACGTAAGCCATTTGTTTCTCATTTACTTATACTTAATGTGCCCAAAGTTGCTTTGCACTAAAGAGTGAACAAACAGTCAAGAAAACTTTGAGGACTTCTTAAAGTTGCCTCAAATTTTCTCTCCCCTACAGACAAGAAGTCATACTTGACCTCCTCTATACAATGTGAGCTCAGACTGAGCTTTTGGCTTTGAAAGCTCTCAGAGATACCTGACTCCAAAGATATAAAATCATAACTTGTAACATTCTTATAGTCCAAAGGACCTGTGGTAGGTAAACAATTATTGGTCTCTTCTGTAGATCCTGTAGGGGGAAGGCAAGGTGGGGAGCACAGTGTGGTAAGGGGGGAGGCTGGTGAGGAAGAAAAGTGTCTATAAAAATACACTAAGGAGGGCCTCCCTGGTGGTGCAATGGGTTGGCCTGCAGCACTATGAAGCTAACCGGAGCCACTGCAGCACAAGTTCGATCCCAGGCCAGGGAGCTTCCCACATGGCGCAGCAGACCTCTCCTGTCTCACCTGCTGCTTCCCTCAGCAGCGTATTTCAGCGTTTAGTTAAAGAGAGACCTGTGGAGTCTCAGAGCCAAGGCCAATCTGCAGATACACATAGCCTCCCCTGCAGGAAGCACATGGTGCCCCATTACGCAGCCTCATCAGCTACCTTCTGATTTTTGAATGTTAAATTGTGGACACCTTCTCTTCCTGCGCTGTTCCTGTACCATTTAAGGGTTTCTTCTGCTGCAAACTTTTGCTTTGATACAAGCGTCTGGCCTCAGATATCATCTCCCAAGTTTAACGACTGACTTCGATTTTCTGGCTGACTCTCAATGTTCTGCCTTAACCTGCTATGTGACTGAGGTCCATAGGGCATATCTACCAGAAAAATGAAGTAAATGGGATATCTTTTATAGATCTGTAAAGATTAAATGTGGCACAGTCTATTACCGGATTTGGTACAGTGCCTGGTACATTCAGTGACGCAGGGAGATCTACCCTGCATGAATATCATGCCCTCCTGCCAGCCAAGGTGCACTTCCTATTTATGGACTGGAGTACACATATGCATGTCACTTTAAAAAGATCTGACACCATCTTAACTAGAATTGTAAATGGGGTTCAGAGGTGGTATTGGCTCTAGAGGAGAGAACTAAGCTATGAATCAACACTACCATTCAGATGGGTTGATGTCTATATGCAAGACCTGTCACTGGGAATAAATGCACTTCAGGCTTGACCCTGCTTATAGCACACATAGGGCAACGAGAGCCCTGGCTGATGGCTATCAGGGCCTCATGTAATAAAAGTCAGAATTTCTGGGATATGCATCAATTACTGTTCTTTAGAAGTGCTCCCGGAAAGAACCACTCAGGCTTCTCCAGTTTAGCTCAGGAGAATTTGGGATGTGTATTTGCAAGTCTAGACATGAAGACTCCTGAGTCTCAGCACTCTCTTTTTGGCCTAATAGAAGATGAAAAGGCTGAACTGGCAGGGCACAGAGAATTAAAATGTATCTGCAGATACTTGGGTAGTTCACCACTCAGTGATTAAAAAAGTATTAGAAGCTGAGAAGCGTTTATCTAACATCAGCCAAGATGCTTCGGGTGAAGGAGTTTGTCCATTTCACCCTCTTTATAACAAAGAGACTGAGGAGCACATTAAAACATAGTGATGGTTAGGTGAGAGGGGCAGGGGGACAGAGTAGGGAGGGAGAAGGTGTGAAGCCAGCATGCTTTGGCTGTCTTCTGTGTTACGAGAGAGGGGCAGCACCTAGGAAACACACGCACCAGCACGTCATGGTAGACAATGGACCATGGTCCTCCTTTCTGCTATTTCCAAACTGGCATCTGGTGTGCCAGCAGCCGATGCCATCAGGTGAAGCAGAACGTGCCGTCAAGCCCCTCTGGCATCCCCATATGGAACAGGTCCACAATCTCCCACCTAAGATACTGTGCAAATCATGGCACACCCAGTTTTGACAGAAAAGGCAACTGAGCTTCAGAGATGTTAACTCAAGTGTCCAGGCTTAAAAATAGGGCAGAAACCAGGACTTAGACTCAGATGGCACTCAAAAGTCCAAATGCTTCCTCAGACCCTTTCTTTGTTTTAATAGGAAAATGTTGCAAAAAGGCATGTCAAGGACACAGCAGGCAGGCAGCACCCTCTTCAACATTAGGTCTGGAACTGGCCCAGCTCCTCCAGTGTCCTCAATGGAATATGTCCCATGCAAATACAGTGGGAATGATGGGACTTTTCCATGTTGGGAGAGAGAGAAAATCACATCCCAGTGGTATCTTTTCCCTCTTCTCATATTCTACAGCAGCTTTTGCAGCTCTTGGGGAATGTTAAGTGACCCTCATGTTAATGAAAAAGACAAAAATACTGAAAAACAATGTTTTTCTACTTAAAAAAGCTCTTATGAGGCTGTGGCTATACCACAGAGGCAGGAACCAGAGGAAAGAAAGGGAGGTCAGAGAGAAAGTTGATCTGGGGGAGGGTTTAACCTCCGTGTGTACTCTGCAAAAGACCACGCTAATACCTAAGATATGTAAACACTGTAGAACAATCAAAAGCCAAGGAAATGATGACTTCAGAATAACAGTGTTCAGCTGTGGGCAATGGTCAGGAGCAGCTTTTGTTAGGAACAGATCATCTGCATGTGAAGCAGGTCTGATTTTAATCGAGTGTATGAGAGTGGATGGGGCCCATCAAGATTCCCTGAGAATAAAGAAAAGAAAATGGGGCGAGGGAAGAGGAAAAACAGCAACAGTGATCTGATCTGTAAAATATATGGTGTGATGCAAAACATGGTGACAGTTCTGTAACAATGGTTTAAACAGTTCCTGTCTTATTTATCAGTAACGTACTTAGCTCCCATGCAACAAATGACAATGATGATGGCTTTTGTTTTATAAATATCATGACAAGTGAATGCAGGGGGGAAAGGGAGAAGAAGGGGAGACTAACACTTGCTAAGCATCTACTATATGTTGATTGCTTTATACACATCCTCACATACAGCTTCATAATAATTCTGCCCTTTTCTCCAGTTTACAGATGAAGAAACCATGGCTCACAAAAGTTCAACTGTCAACCAGGGACCAAGTAGCAGAAAGGGGATTTGATCTGGGCTTGTCTGACTCCAGAAGCAATGGGAGCTCTTCCTGTTATATCTGGTTTCCTCTGGGCCAAGTGGGAAACACAGAAGTCACATTTGAGTGTCAGAGGTTCTGGGTAACCAGTCCTTCCCCTTCTGAGAAGTTTTAGCTTTTGCAGAGAGGAACCCATGCAAGGGTAAGGGCACTCTTGATGAGCAAAGCAAGTCCAAATTTGGAGATGAGTATACTTCTTCAGTTCCAGCTTTTCTCCCTCACTCCACTAACCACACAACCAGCAGAGACAAGATTAAATGAAAATGGCCTCTGGGGCCAGCCCGGTCTCCAGGATGTGTGAATTATGACAGAACTGTGGGTGTTGATATCCCCTGAGTGTGGTGTGGGCTTGCCATGGGTCTAACATTTTGAGAACTTGGCTCTCCAGATGTCAGAGTTAAGAGTAAGAGCTATTTTCCGCTCCACTGGTCTGCTCCTGTAGGGTGGTAACTGGGCACTCAGCCGTGGTAGGAAGAAACACCCTTCCATGCCTGCCTCTGGGAGACACAGACAGGGGCACACTGGTTAATGAGGGCTGGGGGTGCAATGAGGATTTGTGGAGTCCTGAGGAGAGGGATTTGGACTCAGCCAGGTTCCGAATCACAGCTCCATGCAGTGAGACATGAGACCTGGGAACATCTTGGTTTCCTCCCATGAGAAAGACAGAAAAAACCTTCCAGAATGTTTGGGAAGGTCGGAGGCAATGCAGAGGAACCCCAGACACACAACTGCACATAGCAAATTAACAGGGAAAACTGCTCAACTAACTTTCTATATTCTTATTCTTTTAAACCAGAACACGCTTAATTTACATTTTTCTGAGTTGGTCTTGGTAATCCTAGCAAGGGACAAATAAGAGAGGTTGGAGTAGAGTGGGGATTGCTGGAGGTATAGTAAGCCTTAGGTGGGAAGAATCTGGATCTCACTTTTCATGCTAGACCAAGAGGATTGCTTGGATCTCAATTTATATCCCCAGTGGGCTGACGGTAAAAAAAGGCATCTAGTGTTTACACTTGAGGTATTTCTGTTAATTGAGGCTCTACATTCATCTGTCAAGAGTTTACATAACAGCTGCCTTCTAGGGCTGTGGGGCTATTTGAGATGGTGCATGCAAAGCACCCAGTGCAGTTTCTGACACAGAGAAGGTGCTGAAAATGAGGCAGGGCAGTAGGCCCAGGAAGCATGTGGGGCCTGTTGAAAGCCAAGATTCTTTAGAGTAGAGAATCTTCCTTGCAGCAGTCATTTAGTTGAGTGCCTACTTTGTGTCAGCTCCTTGAAGATACTACCCTTTTCCCAGCTTCCAATGTAAAGATGTCTGACAGGTAGACCAAAGATGGCAAGATAGCTATGATAGCACCTCAATAAAGATATACGTTCTTAGCATGACACTATGATAATGGCTTTAAGAAGAGTTATGGTTAGACTAGAAAGTAAAATATACAATAACAGGAAGAAGAAAATCACAAAAATAGGTTGCATTAACCTACACTGTGTGCAAGACTGGTGGTGACTATTTGCACTAGATCAATGAATAATCATTACAAGCCTGTAAGACAGGTATCTTTATCCCCATTTTACACATGAGGGAACTGAGGCCTAGGGGGATTCTGTGACTTAAGGGAGGTCAGACAGCCCTGTAACAGGAGAGGCAGAAGTAAAACACCAAACCTATGAGCAGAAGGACAGGCAATGGTCACAACAGGAAGGTCCTTTCACCACATGGTAAGGAGTAAGAGCTTTTTTTTTTTTTTTCTTAAAGGCAATGGGGGAAATAATCCCAATTGCTGTTTTGGTTGCTTTATAGTTAGAGGTCCACAACCCCACTGTTGCCTTCTCAAGTTCATAGCGAGGATTACCAGATGCCAAACTTGCACAGTGGATCATTTTGGTTTGCTTTGATTTACAACCAAATGCATAATGAACGATAATCGTCTGTTATGCTGCTGAAAGTTCTTGTGGTCACAAGCTACGTAACTGTTCCACACAGAGCAGGCTTTTCCTGGACCTCCAGTGTCTCCGAGCTCCAGATCAGCCTCATGGCATGTAAGTATGTGTGGTTACTTCTATTTTGCTAAGTCAGCAGTTTCAGGAGAGGAAAGAGACTTTGCCTCAAATACATTTCTCCAGAAAGCTTTTCACTGCCTCACCTCATTCTACCCATCTGCTTATCGCCAAACCATGCTTTCCACCACCATCTATCCCTTCAAGCTTTGGATGTTCCAAACCCGCTACTCTGACACCAGACTTTAAACCATCTGACCAGTCCAAGCACTGAACCCAGTATATAAAGTGATTCCTAGACATCTCAAAGGGACAGGTAGGCAATTGTTAGCCCCTCTAGACCTACTTGCACCCTGATTTAGTAAGCATCTGGCCAAAGACCCTTGTCTCCACGGCATGCCTGGTCTTGAGGGCCTAGCATTTGAATTTAGTCTCCTAAGTCATGACTCTTCTAGATAACTTTGGCTTAGATGTACTCCACTAGTTCTCCTCACACTGAAAGTCTTGGTGAGGACACCATCCAGAACTGGACTCAAATCAGGACACCCAAGACCGTACAGAGGGTTTTTTGCATGTGGTCAAAGGTGCTCTTCTATGGAGAAAATGCTCCATCAACAAAGTTTGTTGCCCATTACACCTCCTTGTCTCCCAACCCACTTGATGCCCCTAAGATGTCTCCGTGCTATGGAGGATTTCTAGATAGCTATTAAGATCACTAGTTCAACCAAAATCCTTGAGATGCCCCCAGACTGGAGAAATCATTTATTCACTCTCTCACCCGTAACACATGGAGAACAATGCTTTTTAGGGTCACTATAGTATTAAAGAACACTAAGCATTTTAAAATATCCAGCACATACCAATTATTCAACAAATGTGCATTTACTCTACAAACCTGAACTAGACAGCTCATATATTCTTTCTACTTTTTCTGTATATCTGATACATGCTAACCTTAGATATACAGAGATGAATTAGCTACAATTACAGCCTTTGGAAGCTTGAGGTCCAGTGGCAGAGCACACATTTAATACATTTTTATAGAACAAAATCCATGTGACAACAGACTTACGAATAAAGTGTTACTGTAGTACAAAGGAAGATGAGATTAATCTTGTCTGGGGTCAGGGGAAGAGGCGCAGGCAAAGTTTTAGAGAGCAGTGATACTTATCAATAATATGGTGACCAATAGTTTTTTCACAACCTACTGAAGATATTATTCAATTTATTTCACTCAATAGAACTCGTGAAGTTATCTGATCAACAGACTTATTTTGTCCAATAAAGAGGTTCTCAACTAGGGATTCTAATGAAATTTTCCCTCATGCAAATGATCTCAGAGAATAAAAATAGGGAGAAACAGATGAAAATAAGAAAAAACATTATTTGTAAATTTGTAACTCCTCCAAGTTTTGACATGAAATATTACCAGGTTCTTGGCCCCAAACCTAAAGGGATCTTACTAGGGAGGCACCAAAATCAAGGGATGGAGCAGACCCACACCCCAAATCATTTCAGGAATAATAGAAAACGATTTAATCTTCTTGAGAGCTCTATATCATTTCCCTCATGCACGCTGATGAAAAGTTTATCAAAGTCATTATTGACACCCACCATTCAGCCATACAGTATAAACAGGGGCATTTCATTTGTGAAATAAGCCAACATGACAAGGAATTCTCCCTTTCCAAGGTCACAGAACAACCACTTAGTGGAAGAGATGAACTTTGTTCTTAACAGCAAATGAAAGAAGTGTAAAGAAAATGAATGACAGGCAATATGCACTTGGGATTTCTTTATAATGAAAAAGAGGAAAGAAGAAAGATATAAAGGAAAAGGAGAAAAAAGAGAAAAAGAAGGAGAAAGGAAAACACATGTGGTGGGACTGAGAGAGTAAACGTCCTAGATTTAGGATTTATAGTCTTGTATGGATTTCAAAGTCAGCTACTTTACAATTGTACAACATGAGTAGGACCTGCGGTTGCTGAGTTAGTCATCTCTAAAGCCTAAAAATCAAGAAACAACATGAGTCTAAAAGGCAGTATGATGTAGTGGTTAAGAGCAAGAATCTGATTAAAGTGAAAAATAACCAAGAGTTTTGAGTGCTGGAGAGAGCAATTAAATCTAACAAAGGACCATGGCACAGAGAAGGCAGTGTAGAAATGGAGACTCAAAGGATGCACAGGATTTTGGCAGGCTTAGTTAGAGCTGGGATGTAAGAAAAGGAAATACAGGGAGTTTTATAGCAATTGAAATGCCTAAGCAAATGAAGGCATTTTTTCATTTAAGAAGTATTTGTGTGTCTGTTATATACTAGGCAATGTTCAAGGCAGTAAGGAAATAGCTGTGAAAAAACAGAAGTCCTACTATCATAGGATTTACAGTCCAGAGAGTATGGGATGGTAATATCCAAATATTTATTTTGTCAGCTGTGATAATGCTATGTAGAAAATAAAAGCAGAATACAGAGGTTATGTACTGTGGTAAGGGCAATTGTTTTTTCAATACAGGGTGATGTGGGCAAAACTTAATAATGAGATTGTATTAAGAAGATAATATAAGGGACAAAAGGATTGAAACATGTAGTTAGGAGTGATACAGGTAGAGAGGTAAAAGCAAGTGCAAAGGCCCTGGGGCAGGAGCGTGGATTCTATCTTATATAAGCAGCAAAGAATCAGTGTAGCTGGAGTGGTCTGAACAAGTAAAGGGGATTAAATGGGGAATAGGAGCAAGGTATCAAGGCAAGAGAGTTTTTTTCTCCATGCCTCCCTTTAAAAAGGAAGCTATTATAGCTTGTTGTTGCCTTACATGATTAAATAGAGAAAGAGATTTGATAATGTAGTTGAACTGGAATAGCCAGGGAGGGAGGGAAGAAAAGCCAGGGCCTTTGTATGTCCTAATTTATTGAAAGACCTCTACAGTTATAGGGATAATAGGGAAAACTGCTTTATTTACTTCTCTTCTCTGTTAAATTTGTTCCATGAACTGTTCTTGTCCTGTGATAAAATTTCAGGAGGATCCGTAGTATTCCTAAGCTTCTAAAGAATAAAAAAAAAAATCCTTGGTTCATTTTGAAGCATTAAATGTATACACTCCACATATTGCTCTATTCTCTTGTAATACTGTAAACTCCCATCTCATCTAATCAAGAACTTCTTACTCCCACAGCTACAGCTACAGTTTATTTCAGGCTTACAAGTACAGGCAGAGAGGGTGGGGGCTGGGGGAGACAGGCTTGCTATGATGTTCTGTTTCCTCACTCTCCTCTGCTGGCTAGCTAGATGCTGCCTCGACTCATTCACACAGAGGATGAGTAATGAGGAAGGTCTTACCTGACTGATGTGGTCATTCTTGATCTGGTTTCGCTAAGTCAACAGTGCGAGGTGCATGTTCAAAAATGTCTCCTTTCATATGTGTTTTTATTAATTGATTGACAACACTACATGTGATTCAGAGGTATAGGCTCACGCCCTTTCAGATGCAAATTACCACATCACATCCACAACCAAGGGACCCAGAGTCCTCCACCATAGTCTACTGGTCCCCTCCACACCCTGCTCTGATGACTTGCTATGATGTCCCCATTGAGAGCCCTTTCATCCATAACAGTATATTTAAAGCATTAGCGCTTGTGTTCTTTCTCTCTCCCTCCTCTGCCTCTCTGCCCCCACTACTGTTCTACTCAGGATCCTCTTTCATTCTTATCCTTCAGGTGGTTTACCCATCTACTGGTGGGAGAGGGGCTGAACTCCACAGCTCTTTCAATTGATCCCTTTGGATGGGGTCCCTTTTAAGATCCACTCAACTGGCTCTCTCATGCCAGATGAAGCCACACACACCTTTGCTTTGTCTTCAGTGTACACACTGTCTCCAAAGCAGCCTTTACTTCTTGGTTTGCTATCTCAGATACCAACGTCAACTTCAGTCTCCTTCTTTAGGCCTCACCCTTGACTTGTTCCACTTTTATTTTATATCCTTAGGGTGTCTTTTAATACTAGTTTTAGAATTTTTAGCAAGTTCTTCATAGGTGGTCTGATCTCTGAGGCCTCTTCCTAAAACTTCAAGATAGGAAGAACCCTATTGTAAGTTTCTGCAACATGGAACTGGAGCAGAGTGAGTGTGTGGTGGGAGGGGAGGTGGGCAGAGCTAAGTAAGTTAACCTTCATTTTCTAGGAAACAGAGAATCATCAAAGGCTTTTTGGGTGGAGTTCCAAGTCATAAAAGGTAATTAATTCCTGGATAGTAGAGAGTCTAGCTTTGGGTATTACTTTTAAGTAATTTAATGAATCAAATTCCTTATGAAATGGAAATACAAAACTACTAAGATATACTTACCTAACTGCCTGTTTTATGATCGCCAGCCACCCTCAGGTATTTATCAATAAATCTGGATAAATCATCACTCAAGCATTCAACTCTAGCTGGATGATAACTTAAACCTAGTACTACACCCAAACCTTCTCCATTTTAATGTTGGAATTCTGGAACCTCTAGTCATACATTAAGACAGTGCTTTGTGAGTGCTTTTGTCTTAATTCAGAATATTCACTTTCAATACTTCATGGGCAACATATATAAATTGAAAGGCAGTGGCATGAGATGAATGATCAACTTTAAGGAGAAAATGAAATAAGCAATTATTCCATTAAAGAGAGTATTTTATTTTTGTCCTGATTAAATCATCTTTACCACCTGGCTTCAGTTCAAATAAATGTGAAACTGTAGGGGCAGAGTCCAGTAGCCAGCAGCAGAATGTTCTGTGACTGACTCATTCATTTATTCCTTCATATGTCAAATGACTAGCTGACTATGCCAAGTATTGAAAGGTTGAAAGAATGGCAGTACAATGTGCTTAACTCATGGTAGGAGGGGTCCGGAAAGTAGCTAGAGTTTTAGTGCCCTTTAAAAAATAATTTGCTGACTCTTATCTATTCATTCAACACACACTTAAATATCTTCCATTAATTCATTCAATAAAAACTGAATGCCTGATTAAGTCCCAGCCACTGTGCTAGACACTAGAGCTATAATGGTCATGGGGCCCCTGCTTTTAGGAAGCTGACAGTGATGGAGCCCCCAGATTATGAAATGGGATTGTCAAATAATAGAACCCTTACTATTCAAGCATTAGCTACTGATCATCTGTCCTATAAGCTACAGAAGAGCATTTCCTCAATTTCATAGAGTGTACACACTGAAAACCTCCAGCATAATTGTGTTCACTGAGGAATTTCTGTTACATTCTCTCTATTATAATAGATCACCTAGCACTGTAATTTAAAATTACTGTGAAAGCTATTATGCATGCAGAGAATGTACAACACATGTACATTTTAAAATTAATAAATAAGAGTGTTTAAAAGATTAGTAGATATGACAAATTAAAAAAATCAAATATATTTCTCTCTTCCAGCAATAACCAAATAGGAAATAGAAAACTAGTTGCAGTTAAAGTCACTTTATAGGAATTTGATTCCTTTGCATTATTGTGCTCCATCATTATACATCAGTTAGAGCATAGAAACACTTTATATTTCCCAAGTAGTAATGTTTTATCTTTACTTACTTAAAAATTTATTTATTTACATGCCACTCTTTTCAGCAAAGGTGTACAGGTCTGAGCAATATTCCCCCCAAAGATAGCCATGTCCAAATCTCTGCAACATGTGAATATTATACAGCAATAAAAGGGTTTTGTAGTTGTGATTAAATGAAGGTTCATGAGATGGGCAGATAAACCTGGACTGTATATAAGGTGCACTGTCAATCAATCTTTATTAGGTAGATATGGAGGGAGATTTGGCCACTGCTGAGAAGGCAATGCCACTGGGAGGCCAAGAATGAAGTGATGTGGCCATATGTCAAAGCACATCAGCGGCCACCAGAGGTGTAAGCAGAAGGTAAAGAACAGACACGCCTCTCGAACCTCCTGAGGGAATAAGGTCTTGCCCACATGTGCTCTTGAAAGTAAGTTTGGAATTCTAGTATCCTAGACCAAAAAAATAAATGTGTATTGTTTTGAGCCACCAAGTTTATAGTAATTTTTAAACAACAGTTATAGGAAATTAATACAAAGGGTTTAAGATATTTTAAACACATATATATGTACATTAGAAATATATTAGATAGGGCCTCCCCGGTGGCTCAGCGGTTGAGCGCTGCGCTGTGGAGCTGTTGGCCGCGTGTTCGACGCCCAGCCAGGGAGAATCCCACATGGTGCGGCAGACCTCTCCTGCCTCGCCCGCTGCTCCCCTCAGCAGTGTACTTCTGATCTGCCTGTTCTGCTCCCCACTCTGTCTCTGGTGAACCCTCTCACCGCCCCTTGCCTCTGGCCTGTACCCCAGCTTGTATGCATAAATAAATAAAATTCTTTAAAAAAAAAAAAGAAATATATTAGATAATATGTAGATATCTATCTATTAGAGCAAAACATAAAAGCAATAATGTAAGACTAATGAAAAGAAAAGAAATAGGACTAACAAAAGACTAAACATTTTATCTTTAGTGTTAATTGAGATTCTGGTTTGCAGGGTGAAAACAGTATGATCAGTTGCACAGCTTTTACTACCTTTCCAATCCATAAAACCTAAAAAATATTCTCCAGTGGGACTTTATATACCATACAATGAGTAACATAATAACTTATCAATATGGTTATAGCAAACAGACATAACCTTCATATGGCTATTTCTTTATTTAATTTCTGTATTTAAAAATGATTCAGACTTCTAGACAAGCTGCAAAGTAGTACAAATAATGCTCTTCATTTAGATTCTCACAATGTCTTGCACTATCTACTTACCTACCTACCTACTTACATACATACAGATACATTATATGTGTGGATAATTTTTATAAACCATTTGAGAATAACTTGCAGATATAATGCCCATTTATTCCTACCTAAATATTTCAGTATGTATTTTATAACAAGGATATTCCTTTATATAACCATAGAATAATTATCATATTAAGAAATAAAAATTGGGCCTCCCTGGTGGCACAACAGGTTAGCACAGCGCTGTGGACTGTCGGAGGCTGCAGCGTCAGTTCAATGCCCGGTAGGGGGGAACCCCACATGGCGTGGCAGACCTCTCCTGCCTCGCCCGCTGCTCCCCTCAGCAGTGTATTTTGGTTGATCTGCCTGTTCTGCTCCCCACTCTGTCTCTGGTGAACCGCCTTACTCCTTTGGCCTGCACCCCAGCTTGTATGCAAAAATAAAACAAATCTTTAAAAAAAAATAAAAATTGATCCAATTCCATTATTTAATACACAGACCTTAGTCAAACTTCATAAACTGTCCACAAAACGTTCTTTACAGTAAAAGAGAAAAAAATGTTTTTCTAGTCTAGGATCTAATTCAAGATCCAATTCAATGTCTTTAGTTGTCATAGCTCTTTTATCTGGAACTCTTTTTATCGTTCTTTATCTTTTCTGACCTTGACATTTTTGTAGAGGCAAGTTACCCCTCAATTTGGGTTTTAACATTTCCTCATGATGATATTCAAGTTAGGCATTTTTTTGTAGGACTACCACAGAAGCAATATGTCCACATGACTACTTTGTGTGTATATTTGTGTGTGGGGGGGGCATCTTTGATAAAAGCCAAGGATAAAACATTTAAATCTTACGTAAAACATATGACTGTGTGAATAAAAAAAAATTCTCTCCTGTACAGCTATTCTGTTTAAGAAATGTCTGAGACTCTGCTGTTTTCTATTCAGTTATCTCCGCTTCCTGAGCAGCAGCTTATCATAGCAGACTGGACAAGACACTTTAGAATCCTCTACCACATCCACCCTGCAACCCTGGCACTTTGGCTTGCGAATCTGCATTGAGTTTATCTTCTAAGCAACTCTCAAATACACACATTTCTATCTCTCCTGCCATAATCTGAGACAAGCTACCAGGATATCAACTCCTTCTATCTGATCTCCCAGTATCTGCTCTTGGGTCTTTTGAAACTGTATTCCAAAGAGCAATTATTTTAATCCTTTGTAAATTCGATTATGATACCCCCTGTACTTAAAATCTCTCAGGTTCTCTTAAGACAAAACATTAAATCCTGCATGAAGCCTACAAACCCAGCATATCCTACACCTATTTGCTTCTCTAGCCTTAACTTGTATCACTCCCATCTCCTACAGCACCCCAAACCCCCCAGTTTCCCTTCCATCACCTAGTTGTGATCTCTTCTGGGACTACTTTTCTCTCAAGCACCACAAACAAGACTCCTTTCTTTCCTATTAGATTCTGCTTAGCTACTTAACCAAACTATCCCAGTTCAACCATTCTACAATCTCTAATTGCTAGAATATTCTACCAGATACTGTTGCCAAGTTTTGACTTCCAGTCTGTCTGTACCTGGTCTACCCACAGAGCTGGCTGTCATATAGAAGCCACCACCTCAATCTGCGTAAGTCACTTGGATTTATGCTTCGGAGGTGTTCCCTGCTTTACAGCACTTGCTTATACATACAGAATAATGCATAAAACATATGCACACATGTGAAAGACTGGCAATAAAACTCATGCATCCTTTACAGTAAATGCCAGTACCCCAAAGACCCTCTGGAAGGCATTTTTTCCTCAACAACCAATATCCCCAAATAGTAATTGATGTTGTCCTGATATTTGTGGCAATTAGTCTCCTGCTTGTCTTTCTAGGGTTAGTGCCTATAAAAACATTTCTAAAATATACTATTTCTTTTGCCTCGTTCTGAATTTTATATAAATAAAATAATCCTGCATTTCTTTCTTATTTTTTTCACATAAAATTATTTGATTGATCTATGTTGCTCCATGGAGCTGCAGCTCCTTCATTTTCAATAGGTGTAGCACTGCAGGGATACAATTAATTCTTTATTCTACCATGCAATTTGAGTTGATTCAAATTTATGGCTATAGTGAACAATAATGCTATGAATACTCTTGTGTTTGTCTCTGGAACACAGGTGCAAGAGTTCCTCCTGGTTTTTACCTACACATGGAGTTTGTGGAATATGGGGCATGTGCCTGCTAAAATTTATCAGACAATCCCATGCTGGTTTCCAAAGTAATTGGATCAATTTATACTCCTACCAGCAGGGAATAAACATAAAACACGTTTCAAGGTCTGTAATTACATATTTCTGTGATTGCTTAGCATCTACCTCCTCCACTAGACTGTAAGGTGTGCATCTAGTTCTGCTTGCCATTTTGCTCCAGTGCCTGGAACATAGCGGATGCTTAAAAAGAGTTGACTGAATAAAAGAAGACATGCTAGATCCGAACGTTTGAGTATTCTGGATGTGAACTAGGGCCTATCTAACTTCAAAATCCCTGTCTTGAATACCACACTGTATGTCCCTTATTTTAAGATGGTGATGACCATTTGTATTCTACTTATTTCTTTCCAATGTAATAGTGGCAATCCAATGATATTACAGGCGTCGATCCAACAGACAGAGTATATAGTAAGCATCTACAGCATTCAACTACTCTGCACCTGGACCCAAAGGTCCACAGATGGGGTATGTGCAAGAAGATTGTCAATGGCAACTGCTTTATGAATGCATGTGGATTAAGATTACTTTGTAGAGGAAAATGGGGGTTTCAGATATCACTGCAGGGAAAACCAGGGAGACCAATTAATGCTTTCAAGTGCAAACTGCACCTGTGCCCCAAATTATTCACCAACACAAACAAAAGCTGCTGCTCCATACTCTGATCAACATTTTTAGATGCTTTTACCCAGGTGGCATCATCTTTCATCTGCGCCCGGGCTCAAGGAAGGGCGGGGCAGGGAGCTGGATTAAATGCTGCATTTCGGATAGGCACTGTGGGTTCAAAAGTAAACTCTGACTTCCTATTTACACTGAAAGATCTTAGGCCTTTGTGGTTTCCTGTTGAGTCCTGGTGTGTCTGTGCTTCAGTTTCTGGGTTTGTCTGCACAGAGTTGCAAATGAGGTCTCACTGCAACTTCATTCTGCTTTTTAGGAGAAAGCAAAAATTCTGCAGTCTTAATTGGCAGATTCTAACAGGTATTGTACCCAAATGCTGACTTGCCAGTCTGTCTGTACCTAAGCCGACCAAGACAGACTTTCTTTGAAAAGATGCAGATATCAGGGATCTACTGTGCCCCTGACTGGCAGAGACTTTCCAACTTGATATATGTCATCTTACACCAATTTTACATTCACTTACTTCACTCTTACATTCAGCAAAGGAAAATTTAGAGTACATCTATGTATAAGATACCTCAACTATGTATAAGATGTCCTCAACTGTGAGGACAAGGATGGAAATATGACTGCTACTCATAAAAAGCTTAAAGCAGATTTTCCCAAATTCCAGAATCACATAAGACTTACTGACCTATGAGGATGGGACCTGAAGAACTGCATGTGTTTAAGGACATCCCAAGGTACATTCGATGTCATTCACTGAAAGAACTACATTGAGCCTGCAGCTCAATGGGAGAATTCGCAGTCGCCACAGCATAGAGTTACACAGGATCCATTCCTGTGATGGACAGATGACCCCCAGCGCAGGGCCCCTCCATCTGACTAAAGGTGAGTTGAGTGGAGACACAGTGGAACCAGCTCAGGGGGTTACTCTGGTAGGTATTTGAGCCTTGGCCAATCACTTACTAGCAGTGGGACCTTAGAGTCTCATTATCAAAAGGAAACAACAGCAGCTCTGACTGCCTCACTGAGTTACTGTGAGCATCAACTTCCACAAAGCATTTTACAAACTCTAAATTACCAAGAAAAAACTAGTCATTTTACGATCACAGACACTTTCATGAACAAGAAAATGAATCCAACCTCTAAGGGTTCTCTTAAGCAGTCAGAACAACCCTGTCTCTCTCCACCATCCCAAGCTTTGTTGGTGGGGCCCGCTCTCTCTCTCAAACATTAGAGGTTCCAGTAGCTATTTCCAAAACCAGAGCTCAAAATTGAGCCCAGTTCTGAGTAGGGGAGCAGGATTCACTTATCGTACCATGTTGACATTTTAAAGAAATGGTTATAAAGGACCAGAAGCCCAGCCAGACCTGGCTCCCCTGCCACATCCTAGCTCTATAGTATCCTCTGACCTCAGTGCCATCATCTCATACATGGAGAAATGTACTCTATGGGCCATTTTAGGCCACTGCCTGCTAATGATATTTAACTTTTATTTAGTCTGAATATACTAGTATTACCCTTTACTTTGATGGAAAACATGCTTCTATGTATTTGTCTTTCATAAATTAATGTCACAAATTTATTGTGAGGATTAGGATTCTGTATATGGACAGTTTGGCAGAAAAGCTAGCACATGGTAATTATTGAATAAATTCTAGGTATCAATTTTCTTAAGTATAAACACATCCTTTGCTCATCCTGAAAGATTATCTTCAACAAATTTCTCTTCCTTATATACTAAGCATAAAACTGACTGGCCTTTCCCTTTGAGAGTATTTCTTTTTCTTTTTTATTTTCTTTAAAGATTTATTTACAGGCCAGAGGCGTGGGGCGGAGAGAGGGTTCACCAGAGACAGAGTGGGGAGCAGAACAGGCAGATCGGCAGAAACACACTGCTGAGGGGAGCAGCGGGGCGAGGCAGGAGAGGTCTGCAGTGCCATGTGGGAATCTCCCCGAACTTGTGTCGCCGCTGCCGACAGTGCCACAGCGCAGCTCTTAACCACTGCGCCACCAGAGTGGCCATTCTTTTTCTTTTTTAGAGCCAAGGTTTACATCCTTGAAATTGTGGCTTGAAGTTTGCTAATTATTTCACTAGGGATACAAATTACTTGCTGTCTATTAGCATATCTCTTTAGGTAAATTTGATTGTAAACTCTGTGTTGAATACCTACTATGTGCCCTCAGGAAAGAGCATAATGTAGATTTTTCCCTGGTTGCTCAAGGTTCATGGGGGTGATAATATGATGAACATGGCACTAGTTCTGTGCACAAAGACTCAGGAAGGTCCACATGCCCACAGGAGCACAGGAGCAGTTGTGCATGGAGGCCCTCGCGGTGGTACCTGGTACTTACTTGGGCTCTACATGGCTGTCTTCAGTGTCTTTTTTTCATGAACTTTCATATGAACTTCTAGAAAAGCACAGATGCTTCTGGACTGCTAGGTCACCCTCACTAGCCACAGGACTAGAATCACCCACATAGGAGATGAGTGGTAAATAGGAAGGGGCGGGGGGAATCAATGTGGTTTTCATTTCACGCTCTTCCAAATGAATAGAAAAACATCTTCAGAGCTGGGAGTAAGGCTGCATGTCTTCAAATTGCCTAATTCAGTATTTGACCACAGAGCAGCAGGGAAACAGGGAAGAATAAATATGAAGTCTCATAAATAGTCTCCTCCCAGGGGATGATGGTGACAAGTGATGTTGTTTACTTTTATTGTTATCATAAGGCTGGGAGCCTCTTAAAAGGCAGTGATTTGAAAGACAGGGAAGAAGGGAAAATGGGAGCAGTGTGGTCGAGCTGCGATCCAGCACTAATTTCTTCACAGCTCTCATCAGGCATTGGGAACAATCGGCCTTGTAATCGCTCTACCCCCATTTCCACAAAGCATGCACGTGGCCAACCCAGGCCACAGCTGATGTCACAGCTGTGCGGAGAGCTGACAGAAGAGCTCTGGAATGGACAGCCCAAGCTGGAAGCCCATCTCTAGAACTTACTAGCTTTGTGACAGTGGGTAAGTACTCTGTCTGAGCCTCCGATTCAGTCCCAGTGAAGGGACAATGCTGATAACTGCACAAGGTTATTATGAGGGTTTCAAAAAATAATGTACTCACGTTTCTTAGCCCATGAAAAGGGTGAGTAATACTAGCTGTCACAGTTGCTAGGGTTATGCCTCCCGTCTGCTGCGTCTACCATTCTCAATGGCTACTTTTTGTGAAAAGCTGGGTTCTGGCCATTGGCCCACTCTGGCCACAAGGGCATTGTTTCAAGATACCTTGTTCTACCTGACATTGCTGTGTTCCCGGCGGTCCTCCAGAAACATGGGACCAGATGGTCCTGCCCGGCTTTTATAGGCGTGAAATGGCTGGATTGCATAGGTGTGATTTTGTAAGAAACTCCTGCTATCCAAAAAAGTTTTACCACTTCACGTTCCTACCAACAGAGTGTAAGAGTTTTAGTTCCCCACATCCTCACCGAAACTTTTACCCCTTCTAAATAAGCACGTAGTAGACTTACTGTGGTTTTAATTTGCATTTCCTTAATGACTAATGATGTTCAGCATCTCAGGTGCTTAGTTGTTCAAATCTTTTCTTTGTGTGATGTTTACAGCAACATTAGCCCACATTTGACCTGAGTCTGCCCTCCTCCTCTGAGTCTTTAGGAGAAGCTATTAACTGAAAGAGAAGAGCAAGGACTCTGCCCTCACCCCCTCGAGGGCTTGAACAAGCCTTTCTGCACATGTTGTGACACACATAACTACTCTTTGAGTTTCCTGACTTACGAAATGGGGACAATGAAGGTGTCCAGCTCATGGGATCCTCCAGCTGCCTGCCTGATGTAACGGTTTAGCACAGTGGCTGTGGATGGTGCCATTTCTAGGAGTCTCCTGCCTTAATGACCACAGTTGATTTGCCGGCACAGCAGAGAAGTTTCCTGCCTCAAATACCAGGAGAAGCATCACACTGGGTTTCTTGAGTGCATGATGTGTCTCTTACTGCTCCTTGAATTGTTTCGACCTTCTCTTCACTGAATTAATGTGGAGCACACAGTCCCAGAGTCACCTCAATATAGTCTCCAGTCAGTGCCGGGTGCCTGAGGGCTACCAGTGGCAGATACTGGTAAATGAAGAGGGAGCAGAGCAGAGTACCCCAATCCTTTCACTTTTCACACAGAGTCCTAGGTGGTAGGGGTCACAGTGTTGCTATTTGTTGCAAGCAAACTCCCTTCCCTTTCCATCTCTCTCAGTGACCCCTGCCACTACTTGCTAAAGAGACACTGGGCCCAGGTGCCCTCACCCCTTTTGCTGTGGTATCATATCAAAAGCAGCATGCAGCTATTCTCCTTCCCTGGAGTACCTTCTCAATGGGCCTTATAGACCCACATCCCAGCCAGGCCTCAGAGGCAGTCAGATGAAGGTGTTGTGAACATAACAGAGGAAAAACAAAGCGGAGAAGAGGAGGATTTTCAGGGGTTAGTGCCTAAAAGTGGGCTGGCAAGAAGAGTGTCCTGGTGGATCAGGGAAACCATGAACCTGCAAATATCACTTTCGACAGGAAAACTTCCTCATTGGTAGAAGACTCACACAGGCTCTTCTCCATAGTCCCACAGTGCTTCAGTAGTGCATTTACCACAGTAATTACTATGCTGTGCTGAAGTCATCTCCTCTGCTCTGTCCTTCTCAATAAAGGCAGACATGACACTGTTATCTTATCTGTCTTAATACTTAGCCCTTAACAGGGCAAATACAAGAAAATGTTTTCCTAGTAAGTCAATGATTTAACAAATGATTTTTGAAAATAAGCTTCTGATTTTAGAATAGTTTTTGACTCACAGAAGACTTGTGAAGACAGCAGAGAGAATTTCCATATTCCCCACACCCACCTCCCCCTATCATTAATATCTTTAAGTTATAATTAAAGAATGATAGTGACATTTTATGATAGTGACATTTTATCACTGACTAAAGGCCTTATAATATTCAGGTTTCCTTAGTTTGTGCTAATTTCCTTTTCCTGTTCTAGGATCCCATTCAAGATACCACAGTACTTTTAATTAATTGCCCACACCTCTTTAGGCTCCTCTTGACTGAAAATTTCTCACATTTCTCTTGTTTTTTGATGACCTTGATAATCCTGATAGCTTTTTGATGACCTTGATCAGGTATTTTGTAGGCTGTCCTTTAAATAGGATTTATCTGATTTTTTCTTATGAATAAGCTGTGGTTTACAGTTTTTATGGAGGGAGATCACAAAAATCAGTGCTATTCTTACTGCATCATATTAATGGTGCCTATTATCAAGGTGACCTTGATTACCCTGCTGAAATAGTATTTGTCAGCTTTTTCCACTGCGAAATTACTCTTTTCTCTCTTTTCATACTGTCCTCTTTAGAAAGAAGTCACAGTAAACAGTCCATATTTAAAGAGTGGGGTGTTGTTTCACTTCCTTGAGAGGGGAGTATCGGCATAATTTTTTGGGAATTCTTCTCCAAGCGAGATTTATGTTTTCTGCTTATTTACTTAATCATTTATATCAGTATGGACTGACGACATTTACCGTACCCTTTGCATTATAATCTAATACTACTTTATTTTGCTGCTCAAATTGTTCCAATTTTGTCACTGGATGCCCCCTGAGCTGTCTCCAGTGTCACTTTGACAAAAATCTCACATATTTTTTAGCACTTCCTTAAACTCTGGTGTACAAGATGCTCCACACTCATCTCATCTAGTGTTTGCCTTGGTCCTAGGATCAATTATTTCTCCAAGGAGTCCCAGCCTTTGTTTTGCAGACTGGTATTAGAAACCAAGATCTGGTCACCAGGTGTGCTTAGAGCAACTAGCTGTTGGGGATCCCTGTCACAGACCTCCCAGATGTCAGGGCTAAGCGACATCTGTTTACTGATCTGTATACCTGCACATGTCTCAACATATTTTTATGCAGTCCCTTCTGTATCCTTGTTAAGCTAAATGTGAGTTCATTCTGATACCACTTGGACCATTCTAGGCATCATAAATCATTTTCAATAGTTATACCATGTTTGGTATTTTGTGCTAGGGACAAAGCCAACACATTTACAAAGGTCACATTTAATCCTCAAAACAACTTTATGGTAAATACTATAGCCCACACAAACAGATAAAGAAAAGGAGATACCAGAAGATGAAGTATCCCACCTGGATTCACATAATGACCATGTGAATACATGTCAGTGAGAGTCCTCGCCTGCTAAGTGGCAGAGAGACACCACCCTACATTCTTCTAAGACTTTGCAAGTATTTCAGTTCTGAGTGATTTAAGATGCAGGTGTAATTCTCAGCTCTCACCAACTATTGTTCTGTTCAAACCTCACTCTGTCAATGCTTCCCCCCTTCCTGGGGTTCCCTCCCCATCTGACATGCTAACTGAAAGACAAGTTGCCAAGTTACAATCTGATCTGACAGCTCAAGAAAAGGGGTGCTGGAATGATGGGAGGGGAGGGATCAGCTGCCTCTGACCCTGTGACTTTTCCACCTCTGGCTAACCCCTGCTGTGTATTATCTTGGGTTTTGGTGACTTGGTAGTAATTAACTCTGAGGCAGCAGCTCTGCTTTCATGGAGTTAAAAAAAAAAAGTACAGTATTTTTTTCTCTGTTAATTAAATCATCTACAAGAAAGATAAATGTGCAGCCCACACTTACATCTTCTAAAATATCAAAGGTCTGATTAGTAAGTCTTATGTTCAACCTCAGGCTTTTTCTCCAGATTCCTGGAAGTAGCAAGAACTTGGAACAAGGGAGCTTTTAAGTACTTGCCAATACTTGCTTACATGGACTTCATTCATTCAGTTGTTCATGCATTTATTCATTCATGCTGGGTGATCTAGGAATCTGGAACAAGGATAAACGTTTCTGAGAATTTTGTTTCTCAATCAGCCCACCGAATTGGAAACATCAACAGTGAGCAGACAGGAATAGAGAATCCTTCAAACAAGGTTTAAAACAACTTTTTTAAAAACCCAGAATCCCCTTCGGTCCCTGTGTTCTGTTTGGTGAATTTTTCGTGACAGTTGGTGGTTTTATTTGCCAGAACCACAACAAAGGGGGTCCTTGAGTTTCCCTGGGAGTGTTTCCTCAGGACTGCACCTCTCCTCGACCTCACAAAGGTGTTATTGTTGCTGGCTTGCTGGGCGCCCAGCACCTGAGCAAGATCAAAGGCACCCACCAATGCCAGCATGACCACAGTCTCGCCCTCACCACATAACATTAAAGCTGATGATTAATCCCCTTGGCCCAGAAGGTCCCTTCCCACTCCTAAGTACAAAGCAGGGTGGGGGTGGAGACGACTTCCAGCACAACACAACCATAATAAAGTGGCATTTTATGGTCCGCATTCATTGCAACCAACTGCAGCTGCCCATCAAACTTATTAAAGCCCAAACAGTTGCTTCATGTAAGGAAAGTTTAATAAGCATCATTCCCATTTCTGAGTGTGCACTATGTATTAGGTATGTAAATATGTGATTCACGTTATCCAGGACCCTCTGAGAGTGGAATTGTCATCCCCTCTATGATGGACACAGAATCTGAGGATCAGACAAGTTAACAGCGAGCTTCAAGTCACAGGGCCAAATGGTGCACGAACAGTCACGCAAACCCACATCTGGAGGACGCCGAAGCCCATGCTCTCCATGCTTCTGTAGGAGCCCAACACTGGCATCAGGAGGATGTGCTTGGGAATACCACGGAGCTGGAGGGAAATTCTCAGCCCTAGCTTACTAGTTTTGTGACCACAGGAGAATACTGGAGCTTTTTTTTTTTTTTAATCATTAGTTGTTTCCTTTATAAAATGGATACAAAGGACAAAGATTCAAGGAGACTAAGAAGCTGACATCACTGAATCATTCACACTCATTTAGATTTGCTTCTGCTCAGAAACCTGAACTGAGTGGAGTAAAGATGCCTGAATTCAGACTTTGCAGGAGAAACCAGATTTGCTATGTCCCTACAAAAATGGGAGATATTTAAATAGATTTAATCAATGAAGACAAGCTAACCAGGTAGACTCATGTCCAAGGAAACAAGGGCTGGCTGTGCTGGGGTACACCTCCTGCAAGAGGGGCCTTGCCCCTCTGCAGATCTCCTCTTTAGTGAAACCCAAGCCTTAGAATAGGCTGACAGGGAAGAGAGAGGCATGTAAGCTTTGTGCAGAGAAACAAATGAAAGGAACTTACTGGTGGGGAGAGATGCCCCAGGCAGTCTATGTTTTCAAAATCCTGCACAGGTGTCCCTTCAGGAAGATGTCCCTAAACCTGGACCCTGTCCAGGTAGAGTCAGTCACTGAATCCCTTCTGGCAACCACAGTACCTGTTAGTAATCAGTACTGATCCTTCTGAAGGACTCAGGTTAGGTGAAGCACATCACACAACTTCATTTCATTATCACAAGACTACAAGAGAGGTTTCTGCAAAGCTCCACATCTTGCAGGCAGGGTATCTGAGGCTCAGAGCAGTTGAGTGCCTTGCCCCAGCACCCCAACTTACTAAGTTGAGGAGCTGAGATTGGACATCAACCAAGCTGGCTCCACCATCAGTGAAATGGGCAGCTGTGTGCAAACACTTGGGACAATGGCTGGCATATAACAGGAGCTCTGAATCACAAGTTCAATCTGAATATTTATTTGGGGCATCATATTGTCTTAAAACACTTGTTACAATTCTCTTACCATGGGAAGTCCCACATCCTCCTTAAGTCCCCAAGGTATAGAACAGCTCCAGACACAAGGGCAGGGATCAGTAAATAAATTAATGTATCAATATTTACTCAACCAAAATACTGAAGAGTAAAAAAGGCTCACTAGTACCTATAATTACTAAACAGAGATTCTCATGGCACAAGATTCTGTCCACAATTGCAGATTTGGGCCTGGAATGAATTCCACTCTGACCCTCACTTATCTCCCTGCTCCTTCCCCACTTACATTCATCCCCCCCACTCCCAGCTATTTCACTCATCTGGGAAAGATCCAAGGAGTCGTCCATCTCAGTTTAACAGAGTAATGACTTTTAAATAAAAATATGGTAGAAATGGGTACTTATCGAAATGGAATGCTTTCAGACTCATGCATTTAAAGAAGATATAAATTTTAGGGCAGGCACTAAATTTTAACTGCAATCTTGGAGAAAGCCTTTCCACTAATTCATGGAGAAAAATTAACAAAGTGAAAATTGCTTATCAGTGTTCTTTTGAAGTCATGATACGCAGCCTAATTCTATAGATCATCAGGCTGCTCCCAGGAAGATGGATTTATATTGATTGAGAGAGAGCTCAGTGGCCAAGGAAAACAGACACCCTTGTCCAGAGAAGCCTCGGTTTCCCATTAGGGAAAAAAACCACTCTGCGAGCAAGGGGCTGCTACCCTTGGATCTGATTTCACACCTCCCTCCTGGGCTCTCTGGCCAGGGTGATGTCAAAGGCAGACTCAAGCCTCTCCACAATTTTTAAAAACTTGGGCCCTGGAAAAAGATGATCTGAGTAAGGCTGTTGGGGGAGGGCTGGGCTACTGGATAGACAATGCAGGAGGCAGAAAGGGGATAAGCTGAGAGGGCCAAAGGACCAGCCCTGTAGATGTCCTCCCGGCTCCCTTCCCCTGAGTGTGCGGTGGCCCCGCCTTCAGTCTGGCAGACTCACCCCCATGTGACAAGAAGATGTTCCACAGATGACAGCCAACCGTGACGTCACTGGCTGTCCCTCACAGGCGAGGCCGTGCCCCCTCACATCTGCTCCAATCACTCCTACGAGAAAGCAAAAACAAAATCCTCTTTATGGAAAATTGAAAAGAGCGCTAAAAAGAAATATAAAACATTCCTTTTTACTTAATAGCCAACCCCCATCCCTGAGTAGGCCCAGCTCAAACAGAAAGCCAAAAAGCACACTTGCCTGCCATGAGGAAACCTGCTCTGCTTTGACTTTATTCTGGCCAGTGTATGATGACATCCCACACTGAAATTCTAAATAATCATGATTAAAATAATCAAAGCAGCAGCAATCAGTGACTTGGGGTTCAGGAAACACCAAGCCCTGACTGAACGTTCACACACACAGTCCCATTTTACATAATCCCTGTCAAGCCCCCGTTATTCATGCCGCATACATCTGCAGAGAAGCTAAGGGAGACAGAGGTTGCGGGACCCATTCAAGGTCCCACCGCTAGTAAGGAGCAGGGTGGACTGGAGTCTGAGTATATCACATTCCAGGCTCAATGTAGGTAGCAGAATGGTTGGATAATTTTTTGACATCCTTAGGTCACCATTCTTACTACTGCTTTTTGCAGAACTCTTGATGACAGGATGACTGACAGCGAGTTTCTGTTAGAACAATGTCAAATAAGGGCCTCCCTGGTGGCGCAACAGGTTAAATCTCAGTACTATGAAGCTATATGCAGCCACTGCAGCCTGAGTTCGATATCCAGACAAGGAGAGTCCCACATGGCGCAGCAGACCTCTCCTACCTTGCCTGATGCTCCCCTCAGCAGTGTATTTCAGTCAGTCTGCCTGTTCTGCTCCCTGCTCTGTCTCTGGTGAACCCTCTCACGCCTTTGACTACACCCCAGTTCATGTATGCATAAATAAATAAATCTTTAAAAAAAAAAAGAATGCCAAATAAATGAATTTCACATGCACGGCATTGACTCAGGCTTCTTCTCATAGGTTGTATTCTAAGATACCTGTCAGGCAAGTGAAGTTACAAATGTGATACCAGAGCTAGAAAGACTGGTTAGGCCTAGATTTGTCCCTCATTTATTCAAATATCCAACAAGTCCCTTCTAGACACAAAACTAGTAGGCATAATGTGGGAGTCGAGACACACATCATTCCTGACTACAACACAGGTAGGAGGTGAGAAGTGCCCAGGGGAGGGCGCCGAGATGTGGATGCTGGCCTCTTCAGCACCACACAGTGCTACTCTTGATCTCAAGCTCTAATACTCGATGTCCTTGCCCACTTCAAGAACCTTGTATTTTCTCTTCCCTCTGTTGAAATGCCATTCTCCAGCTTCTGTGCCGCTTTATTCCTAACTCAAATGCTACTTCTGCAGACTGTTTCCTGGATCCTCTGGAAAAGGCAGTGTCTCATGCACCCCTGGACTCCCCCAGCACACAACACACTGGTAATTTTCAAAGATCATACATTTTGGCCTACCCCTTTTAATAAAAGTTGCAGAAAACTGGTGCTGCCTCATCCAGGTGCTTAGCAGTTCAGCACCTACCACAATTGCTAGGACAGAGCAGGCAGTGCCAGTGCAAGGCTTGGGGATGTAAGGATAGAGAAGGCAAGTTCCTGCTCTTGGGGTCCTCACAGTATGGAGAGAGGAAAAGAGCACCAAACCGAGCACTTCACTGCTGGCAGATCACTACAGGACAGAAGGGACCACAGGGGCAGCTGAGCACAACTGCAGGGGTATAAGGAGGTGGGTCAGCAAGGGTCAGGTAAAAGGTGGGGTAGGGGTATGTCCTCAGGTCAGAGAACCCCAGATATTGAAGGCATTGGCTGCTCCACAAGCAGACTTTTCCAGAAAGAGGGACCAGAAAAAGTCACTGACCAGCCTCTTATATTTCAACAACTTCCTTTTTTTTTCCAGTGCTTTTTCCAAATTCTGCCTTCCCGAGCACAGCAACTTAAGAACCTCTGTGATTGTTCTGAGGGCCAGTAGCAGGAGGATTCAGACTCTTTGGAACATTCTGAGTGGGCTATCACATTTAGGGAAGTCCTAGTAACCAGGAGACTGAGGTATGCAACTGAGCCTGTGGGAGCTTTGGGCTTATCTGCTCTCAAGCCCTCTGCTCTGTTCAGTATGGAGGGGCTACCTCCTGGATGGCAGTGCCCAGCCTTATGGTCTGCCAAGATCAGTCCTTCTGGACACTGAGGGCTGAACAAGTGGAAGCCAGAGAATGTGTGCTCTTCCCACATCAGATGACTGTTTTCCCTTTGTGACTTTAGCTCTGCTGACAAGGCCACTGATGCAGTGACAATTGCTGGTGTTCCCTGTCCTTGAACTCTAGGAATTCCATCTCCTTCTTGTGTCCCTCCAGCCTAAGGGTAGTGGCAGCTGACCTCTGGCTTACTTCACAGGGTATAGCTCCTCCACTATCTGGGTCACCACTGTGAGTTTTAAATACCCTCTTTTTTTACATACTAGAGTGATGTACAATTTTCTTGCTAACCCTAAATGATATAGCCTCCAATGAGGACACAAAGGCTCCTGGACAGGAAGAAGTCCTAGAGAGGGCCAAATTTTAACTGAGCTCTTTTTGAATGTTCTCTGTACTTGCATCATTTATTATTACAACAACCAATGTGATTGTTACCATTAGTATCCTCATCCCACAGATGAGGAAACTGAAACTCAGAAATGAGAAGCAACTTAATGAGGTTCACACCACTCACAAGGAACAGTGCCAGATTCATGCCCAGACAGTGTGATTGCAGACTGCTAGTTCATAGGTTTTTCTCTAAGATAAAAGCCCAATAGCAGGTGGTCAATGTTTATTTATCTGTCAATCTGAAAATCCTGGAGTCTTAAATATGGATTCTGAGATCTTTGAAGAAGAAATGTATGAGCAATGTTTGCTTGTTTCTTCTCCAGTTAGCAGATTTACTGTTCATAGATCTATGCCCAGAATCTGAGAATGAGGGTTTTATAATGAGAAAACAATGGAATCTGTAGACAGAGAGTGTTGCTATAAAACAACAATATAGTTGTGCAGATATTGAGGAAATGTTTAAAAATGAAAGTCTGACTGATGGTAGATATATTATTCCCAAGACTACCACCATCATGGTCATCGTCATCATCATCTGAACTCTTTCTCAAGAGACAGATGATTCTGTCTTCCTTTCTAGCAAACATATCAGACATTTAAGACAGGCTGGGTAGTGTGCTACACTTTTTAAATATTACCATATTTAATCTTCATAACATCCCTATAAACTAAATATTGCTTCTTTCCTTTAACAAATGCAGAAGCAAAGGATAAGAGTGCTTAAGTAACATGCTCAAGGACACACAGAAATAGAAGCATACCAGGACTTGACCTTGTCCTCTCTGATTCCAAAGACCATGTTCCTTTCTCTACCTTCTCACTTGATGACACTGTAATCCTTTAACACAAAGGAAATATATTTTGTTGAGTAGTTCACCTTATATTACAAGAGCCAAGGCTTTAGAGTTAGAAAATCTTAAGTTTTAGTTCCAATCCTGTTTGAAACTACCTGAAAGTCTGAACTATTACTTCACATCCACAACGAGAGAAACAGATGGAAACAGTCCTTTTTCAGCCATTCTCCACAAATGGTATAAACATTGCTTCTTCTAAGATACAAGCTAAAATGTTTTCTTGTTTGGAAGCATGAAGGCAGAGCAGATCTCTAGCTTAGAGGGGGCTGTCCCTGAGACAAAAGGCCCAGAGCAGGGCAAGCAACAAAGGGCAGCAGGAGCTTTCTCACTTCTGCATAAGCACATTTCACAACCCACGGAGGAGCTGTAGCCTGCATGGGTACACGGCCTACATGTGCACATCAGGACACAATTCACCAGGCAAGCTTTCCATAAGCGCAGCCCTCAGCACTGTTGGGGCTTCCACACGCCTGCGCAAGCACTGGTGTATTCAGCATTCCTCAGGAGGTTTACAAAAGACAAAGTTAGCAGTGGAAGAAATAGGCACCAAAAATTAAAACATCGTGAGATACTCATCTGTGCTTTCCCTGAACCTTGAGCAATGCTCAGCTGATGGTAGTTGCTCAATACATATTTATTGAATGAAAAAAAACAAAGAGCATGAAAAACAAGTTTACTGAGGCAATGAATCAATGCAGGGCCTTTTATTTAATGATTCTGACCCCCTAACATACACAAGAACATAGATCCTATCTAGGGATAAATATTGAAACACAAAGAAAAAACGGAAACATTATGAAAAGCTCTCTTTTCCACCTTTAGGTGCCCTCTCTTATGCATCCAACCATCCATCCTTCCACCCAAACACTTATTGAAAATCTACTCTACTTACGTAAAAGCAATAGGGACTTCACAAATATTAAGAGTAAGAGTACGTTATTCCGTAATTCTCAAGCCATAATTGCTTTGAAAACTTTACAGGGTTCTACAGAAGAAAAACATACCAAGTTCAAGCATTTGTATTGTACTTATCTCATACTTTATAACTGTGCAAAAGATTTTATAACTTGCAAAGCTAGTTGTAAACACTAAAGCCTTCATTTAATTTTTAGTAGAATATATATATTTGCAGATCACAGATGAATAAACTGATTTCAGAGAAGTGGAATAACTTAGTCAAATTTATTTAACCATTTAAAGACAGAGGATTTTCGGTCCCTTAGTCTGAAGGTTTTTCCCTATTTTTGAAAAATAAAATGATGTCCTATGTATGTGCTGGGGTCTTGAAGAAGACCCTCTTGGGATAACCATCTCAGACACGTTCCCATTTTGAGCATTACCTAGGACCACATATCACCTTGAAACTCCTGATTGTGCTGTTTGGAAGAATGAACAGTGTTTTTTGACTAAACTAAGAGGTTTGACTAAACTAAGAGCTTTCCTGTGGAGAAGGCTTTCTGGAAAACCTTACATGCAAAGTCTGACCAGTTTAAGCTCCTGGAAGAATAAGAATCACATCAAAGATATTGTCTCTGCAGAAGAACAAACACCAGTCTATATACAAGAAGACACTGAATTCTATTCTTTTGATTAATATTCATTTATATTATATGTAATACAACATATGCATGGAGACTATAAATGCTGTGATTAAAAATATGGACTCATTCATCACATGGCTTTGACTTCTTTTATCATCTTTATAACTCAGTTTCTACATTTGTACAATTTTAATTGACATAAAATTGACATATTAGTTCAGATGTACAACATAATGATTTGATATTTGTATATCAAAATGGTCACTACAAGTGTAGTTAACATTTTTCACCATACATAGTCATAAAACTTTTTATCTTGTGATGAACTTTAAAGATCTCAGCAACTTTGAAATATGTAATCCAGAATTATTAGCTACAGTCACTATGCTATACATTACATGCCCATGATTTATTTTGTGACTTGAAGTTTCTACCTTTTGACCCCTTTTGTCTGTTTTGACCACTCCCAACATCCCACTGCTGGCAACCAACAATATGTTTTCTGTACCTTTGAACTTGATTTTTTTCTTTTTTTAGATTCACATAAGTGAAGTCACACTGTGTTTATATATTTCTGTTTGACTTATTTCAGTTTGCTTAATGTTCTCATGGCTCTTCTATGTTGTCACAAGATTTCATTCTGTATTAAAGACCGAATAATATTCCGTTGTATAAACAGTTATGTATTGTTTGTGACAAAGATATGACTGAGAAACGTTAGGTGATTTCATCACCATGTAAAAGTGATAGAGTGTAATTACACAAGTCTAAAAGGTACAGCCCTTTACACATCCAGGCTGTATGGTCCACACTATTGGGACCATTGTTATACATGCAATCCATCCATTAACCCAAAAGTGGGGAAGCAATGCATGATTGCCCCACATTTTCTTTACCCCATTTTCACAAATTGAGTAACAGTTTCCTCTTTGTAGAACTGTTATAAAGGTTAGACATGTTGATATATGTCAAGTGCTGTCCAACAGAACATTCTGAGATGATGAAAATGTCATTCATCTACAATGTCTAAATGTCTAATATAGAAGTCACCAGACACAGATGACAATTGATCACTTAATACGTGGCTAGTGCACCTGAGGACCTGAATCTTCCATTTTAATTAAATTCAGTAGCACTTATAGTTAGCACCAATAGTGACTACTATCCTGGACTATGAAGGTTGGCTTATACCCAACACTACAAGAATACTTGCTATTTTTATTATTATGGGTGTCCTCATACATAGGCTTGAGTTCCACTTGCCTGCCTTTGAGCAAATGCCTTGATCTCTAGAACCTCATTTTCATGGCTGATGGCTCTGGATAACAATATTTACCCTACAAAATTGCTGTGGGGATTACCTGAGATGTACGTGGGTACACCAGTGCTAAAAGTAAACAAGAGTTATTACATCCTGGGCTTACACCAGTGCTTGACACAGCAGGTTTCCATACAGAGCCTTCTCCTTAGTCCTGAGTGTATTTTGCTCCCTCAACCATTGAGCATTTGCTCATACTGTTCTTTCTGCCTAAAACAGTCTTTCCACTGTTTCAGAGAGAGCTAAATGGACCTTCCTCCTTTGAACTCTACCCTCAGACACTGTACATATGAGTCCCTCTACTAGGACACAAGCAAACTGTAGCCAGAGCAGTCCTTGACTCTTCAGAAGCTCACTAAATTTGTTGTTAGTGTTGATATTTAATAAATGAATGAATGTGTGTACCACAAGACATGCACTAGTAAAGCATAAGGCATGTTGTAGAAAAAGGTAGGCATGAACAAATACTTTGCATCTTAAATATGACTAAAGGTAAAAGATACTGAAGAGTTTGGAGTGACAAAGCGTGCATAGTAAAGTCATTACTGGGGGCTCACAGCACACCTTATTTACAATTGTCAGAATCATTGGTAAAGAGTAAAAGTCCTAAGATACTGATGACTACTGAAAGATTGCAGATATTGTATGAATTCTTACAATGACCTTGCTACACCATTTTACTTATAAGGAAAATGAGACTAAAGTTGTTCAAGGAACCTGCCCAGGATCACTCAGGGAGCGGGGGAAGAGGAATTCAATTCTAAAGCTCATAAAGCTGACTGAAAATGAAACTTTTTGACTAGTTACAAGAATTCTAAGTATTCACAAGCAGCAGAACTGAACTCAGATCTCTTTCAGGATCTAGCCTATAATGCCACTAAAGCAAGCCCAAAGGGTTAATCTCTCGCCTAACAAATAAGAGGAGTGCAAAAAATGGAAATGATTTGCAGTCCCAGTGTTTGAAACATCACCTTGGCTTTGAAAGAAATGTGGTTTAAAATTTACCCAATCTAAAAACCAAAGCAGGTTTACCTTAAAAAAATCCTGTGGGATAATCACACATGGAAATTTTACACACCTTGACACTACCAGCATCCCTTCCCCCATCCTGTACCCTCTCTTGGAGCCCAGACAGATAATAGGTCTTTGTCTAAATGCAATGTAGACAGAATTTTACTAAATAGTTGAAGTAGTAAGGGCAGATGGGTTAAGAACAAGGGCTCCAGAGTTAGAGCACCTGATTTCAAATCTGGCAGATGGGACAAATCACTGAACCTTCCTGTGCCTCAGTTCCTCCATCTACAAAACTGAAATGATGACAGCCTGGAGTTCAGAGGGCTACTGTGAAGATTAAGTGTGTAGAACAGTGCTTGTAACAGAATTTACTCAGTATGTTTTTACCACTGTTGTTACGACTGACAGTTCTCAGTCTTTGGTATAACTGCAGGACACTCACATTCAGCATGGTGTATGCTTTGTGAGATATTTGGGTTTATTTAGATTGATTGGAACGTTTGTTTTCTGTCCTTGAATACACAACTGATGACAGAATAATGAATGTGAGGGAGGCCTCAAGGAGAAAAGAAAAATGAGGTACCAGGTAGTGGCAACAATCTAAGTTCTAAACTAACATTTTAAACATTGTTGAGAATACCCAAAAGCTTTTTTTTTTTTCCTTTAAAAACCAGACTAGCATGCAGCACCATTTATACTGCAATTCAGCTTGGCAATGGCATTTGACATTTGTCTAAATGACACAGTCTTCCATGATTTACACCAATCAGGTGCCAACGCAAGAGCCTTAGGAGGGCCAGAAAACAAATAATAAATAACTGGATTGCTATTCTCTATTCTTTCTACCCAGAAAAATCAAATCAAATTTTAAAGGACGGCTAATATGTAATCGCATGGGAACCTGAGACTTAGAGAACACTAGCAAAACTCAGTAAAGACAAAGCAAAAACCTGATTTCAGAAATTCCTTTCTTCCTAACCTCAACACTGCCTCCAGTTTACTTGGATATTTTCATCCATGACCTCATAAAAGACAATTTTTCATTCACAGGCATTAGACATGGTAAGGGTCAGGCTGCAATCCAATCCAAACAGCTAAATTGGCTCACAAAAAACTACTTACTTTCTAAAATAAAGAAACCAAAATTGAGGTAACTAGACCAAATACCATAAATATATCCTATGGAATAAATCTTTAAAACCTTATGGCTTTGTAGTATAGCTTGAAGTCTGGAAGTGTAGTAATACCCCCATTCTTTCCCTTTTTAGTCAGGAGAGCTTTGACTGTTCAGAGTCTTTTGTGATTCCATACAAATTTTAGCGATACTTATTCCATCCTTTGAAGAACGCCATTGAGATTTTTATTGGAATTGCATTGACCTGTAAGTTGCTTTGAGAAGGATGGTCATTTTGATAATGTTGATTATTCCAAACCATGGGAATATCTTTCTATTCCTTTGTGTCTTT
>PVIJ01008653.1:0-72421 GCA_004024925.1 Scalopus aquaticus
AACGGGTTTGCCGGCAGGCTGGCCCTGCATGTGAGAGGACGGTGCACCGGGCTGTGGCTGAGCGGTCGGGCCCACGGGGATGCCGCCGGCTGGCGCAGCAGGCGGGGAGGGGCGAGGACACGCCCTGGACAGATGCGCCCGCCCCGCCCCACGGCGCAAAGGGCGTGAGTGTGACCAGGGCGGGAGGCTCCATTCCGCAAGTGGAGGCCACAGCAGGCGCTGGGCCCAGAGCCAGGAGTCGGGGCCGGGGTCCTGGCACTGCCCTCTTTGTGAGCAGGCGAAGGCACCATGAGGGCCGCGCCTGGGGGCATCGCTCTAAGCGTCTGAGGGGCGTGGGCCCATGGAGGACAGCGGGCCCCCAGGGGTGGCCACAGAGCATGGGCTGGCCTGAAATGGGGCCGGGGCGCTCTCGGGGGAGAGGGTCCAGGAGCAGGCCCAGCGGTGGGTGGTCACATCCAGAACATCCTCAGACTGCACCGAACACAAGCGCCCAGAAAACCACGGAGGCCGCCCCGACGCGTGGTGTCCTTGCAGCTGACCGGCCCAGCCGCCTCCCCGCCCACCCGAGGCAGCCTCGGCCCAGCTCCCGGCCCGCGCCGCACGTCCCTTCCCCCAGAACGTCCCACCCCCGAGCCCAGCCTGGGAGCAGCCACGCCACGTTCATGGACCGCCTCTCCGCCGCCGTGAGCCGCGTGCCGCAGCCCTCCGCAGTCCGCCCACACGTCGGGGTGTTACCTGCTGCCTGCCCCGCGGGCGGCGCCCCCTGAGGTTTGGGCGCTGACACTCAGCTGCGGAGGTGGGCAAGCCAGCAGGGCGGAGACGGGCTCTCGAGGGCGCCGTCCGTACAGGGAGTTTGGAAGCGGCGGGGGGCGATCCTGGACGTGACGCCGCCCATGCGGCCGGGCGGGGTGGGGTGCAGCCTCCCAGAGCCACCCCTGGATTTGCCGCCTCCTGCCTTAGGCGCCACTGAGGGGAGTCGTGACATCTGCCTGGCAGGGCTGCGCTGAGGGGAGAGCAGGGGCGTGAGCCAGAGCCAGGAAGCTGCCCCGTGGCCTCCGCCCGGGGCGCCCCGAGGGTGCTGGGCAGGGGTGAGCAGCGGCCTTGCCCTCTGTGGGCCAAGGGGCTCGCGTGTTCATTTCACTGAAGGCCGGCCGCGCAGCGGGGTCTGGGGAAAGCCATCTCACGAAGGCTCAGCCGCAGCGCCCTCGTAGTTGGTGTCAGGAGCTGACGGCTCTGTCCCTTTAGGTCAGTCCATGTCTGGTTTCGGTTTTTCTTTCTTTTTTCTCTCCTGGCTCCAGCACCGGGAAGTTCGGGGCCTGCTTCGTGCCAGGGCTCTGCAAGCAGAGCGACCTGACCCTGTACGCTTCGCGGCCCGGGCTCCGGCTGTGGAAGGCTGACGTCCACGGCGCCGTCCAGGCCACGTTCATCTTGAAGGACGTCTTCGCGGGTGGCGTCACGCCTTTCGAGCTGTACCCCCGCCTGGAACCTTCCGACGGGGGCAGCTGCAGCCTGCCTGAGAAGCACCTGGGGCTCGTCTCCTGCTTCTTCCAGGAAGGCTGGGTGTTGAGCTGGAACGAGTACAGCATCTACCTGCTGGACACCGTCAACCAGGTGAGTGGGGCGGCCCCGTCTCGTCTCGGGGCTGGGCGAGGCCCACCCAGGGGCTCTCAGAACCACGGAAGGAGACTGGTGCTTCCGGGCCGGCCGGGAGAGTCACATGAAATCCAGTCGCAGATTTGAAACAGTACTCGGTTTTGGTATTCACGGTCCCGTCCCTGCTGAGGAGCTGTTGTCTTTAACGCTAGCGCAGAATTAAACTTGTTCTTTGTCGCCTGCTTGGATCGCGTTTCCTGATTGCTGTGAGCGTGCCCGGAAAGCCGGGCAGAGGCAGGCGCCTTCTCCTGTGTGCCGCTGTCTCCGCGGAGCCTCCTCGTTGTGCCCTTTCTCCACTCCCCGGCGTCTCTGGGCCAGTGTCCAGCGTGGCACCGTCGTGGTGGGGAGCGGCTCTGTCCGTTGGTGACCGCTACCACTGGGGACGGGCTAGGGGCCGGAAAATCAAACAAGGTTTCTCCTGGTCTGCAGAGCCGAGCTTCTGCGCATGTGTGAGCAGCTCCCCCAGCCTCCGCGGCGGCCTCTGAGGACCCCGCCAACCCCTGCCCCAGCAGAGCTTTGGGGCACGTCGGCAGGAAGCGAGGTTCACCTGCTCCTCGTGAAGCCTTCCTGACTGTTGTCAGGCGGGCCCTGAGCCTGGCTGGGTAGAGGGACCCGGCCCAGAGGGCGAAGCTCGCTGGAGCCTTTGTCCGGGAGGGTTCTGGCCTGGCGGGGGCTGAGTGTGTTTCTTATGCACGTCGCGCTCCTCCCCATCAAGGCGAGCCGGCCGCCCTGCGCTGCTCCTCGCGTGCACGCGCTGGCCGACGGGGCAGGACACTGCAGGGGTGCCTGCTGCGCCTCCCGAGCGCGCCTGCCCAGCAAGTGTCTCCCCTTGCTCAGGGGAGACGCGGAGGCGGCTGCTGTCTGCGGTGGACGTGGTCTGAGCGTGTGGCCCTGAGGCTGGTGGCCTCCAGGCCCCGAAGGCCCAGCAGCGCCCTCCCCCGTGGCCGGCGCCTCTGTGCCGCGCTGTCGCCGGCAGGGGGAGCCACGGGTCAGTGTGGGCTCAGGCGCCGTCTGTCTGCGTCCCGCTTTCTGCTGCTCGCCCGATCCGTGAGCACAGTGTCCCCAGTCTGCCCACGGGGCTCCCGCAGGGGCTGGGCCTGCCGGCCCGGGGGCCACCCGCGGTGGGAAGCGCGGAGCCGTCCCGGCGCCCCGCAGGGCAGGCTCATCGCCGCTTCCCGGGGGGGGCGTCTCAGTCGGGTTGGGGTCTCCCTGTTAAAAGGGAGACAGAGAACGGGCGCGCGAGGCCAGCTAGGCCTGGGAGGGCGCAGGCCTGAGTGAGGGCCACAGGCCCCCAGGACGGGGCTCTGGTCCCAGGGAGTGGGGAGCAGGGCAGGGCAGGGCGTTGCGTGCAGCCACGGAGCTGTGCCGGCCACGCTGGCCACTGGCCACGCCTCGCTCCCCCCCCCCCCCCGTCGGCCCTGACCGGGCGGCCCGTGGGCTGTCAGTTAACACGGAAAGTGGCCGTGGCCACGGCGGGCACATGGCCCGGATGTCGCCACTGCCCGACTGACCGGCCTGTCTGTCTCAAACAGGCCACGATTGCAGGCCTGGAGGGGTCAGGTGACATCGTGTCGGTTTCCTGCACGGAGAACGAGATCTTCTTCCTGAAGGGAGACAGGAACATTATAAGGATTTCCAGCAGGCCTGAAGGACCAGCGTCGATAGGTTTGTATCTGTCGTGTGTGCTGTGCGTGTGGCTGCGTCCGCGGCCCACGTGGACGGCATCTCGCGGTTGATGGGCTGCAGCGTCGGCCGAGCGGGGAGGCGGGGAAGGGCTGCCGGTGGCTGACCCCCGCCTCTGCATTCCGTGAAGGGCCCCCCTCGGGCGCGTCAGACAGCCTCACCCTTGGGGGAGCTGCTTCTGTGGGCCCGGGGTGGGGACCGGTAGCCAGAGGCCAAGCCCCACAGCCTCTGCCCCCCCACGCGCCTGGGACGCCGTCGGCATCCGCACGCCGGAAGACACTGGTTTGCGGACGATTTGGAGGCTTTGGTCTGTCCTCTGAGTGCTTTACCTGACACGGCTCTTCTGACGGCTGATGATTCTCTGCCGTGCTTTTGACTGCTAACTTCTGCAAGCCCAGGTTCTCGGCCAGGTCCTCGGGCGCACGCCCCGTGGGTGGTGGGAAGCACAGCCGTGCGCCCCCCGCTGTGGCCCTCCGTCCCCCCATCCCAGGACCCCTGAGCTCTTGGGAGCCCTCGCAGCAGCCCGCCCAAGGCCCAGCTGTAGGCAGGAGGCCGAGGCCCGGCAGGCCCAGCCGCCAGCCCGTAGCAGCGCCCGAGCGCAGCACGCCAGGCCGGCCCGCGCCTCGCAGCCACCGACGCTCACGGGCCAGTCCGTCCTCCCTGGGCTTGGAGTGGCCCCCGGCCCCCGCTCGCTGTGCTGCGGCCCCTCGCCACCCGGGCCGAGCAGGCATCCCCCCGTCCGGACTCCTGGGCGCCTCGGCTAAGCCTCTCCTCCCTCGCTGAGCTCCGGCCCCTCGCACTGCCGCTCTCCTCCGGGTCGCCCTTCCGTGCGCCTCACCCTCACAGAGTGCGTTTTCTGGGCGCCAAGACCCCGGGGCTCGCCGCAGACCCCTCTCTGAGTGTTGCCGAGCAGCGTCCTCGCTTTCAAGCGGAGCCGAAGGAGGGTCCGTGGGCGCAGCCAGGGCCCCGCACGTGCCGGGGCCGAGTCAGTCGCATCTGTGGCGGCGCCAGCGCGCGGGGTCTCGACGGCGGGCGTCTTCGCTGTTACTTTCGTTCTCGCTTCAGAGACGGCGTGGGGCCCTGGACAGGCCTGGCGGCGGCCTGCAAACCTCCATGTCTGGCTGCGCGGGGGAGGAGGCGGGGCCTGCCCGAGCGCGGGGGGCCTGGGCCTGGCTGGCCGCGGGGGGCCCCAGGAGCCAGACGCTGCGCCCATAGAGATGCTGATAAGGAGCGCGGTCTCGGCCCTGAGGGCACTTGGCCCTGGGGGGCTTCAGGGCCGACAGCGGGGTGCTCAGAGCCCGCGGCCGTGAGAGCCACAAGCCTGCAGAGCCCACTGCGGCCCCAGGCCTCTCGCCTGCCCTGTGCCCGCTGCCCACCATGGCTGCTGCCGCTGAGGGCCGAACCTCACGTCTTGCTTGGTTTTTGCCAACTTGAATCTAAAGAGCAACACGTGGCCGAGGCACTGGACGCAGAGCTCCAGCCCAGGGTCTGTCCTGCGTCCTCTGGACGAGTCCCCTGCCCCCCCCGGGCTTCCCACTGCCCCTCGCCCCGCTGTCCCATGCGAGCCGCAGCCCGCCGGAGCGCGTCTGGCGCACGTGGGGCTCACGGGTGACAAGGGGCGGCTGCACCGTGGGCGGGGCCTTGTGCTGGGGGCGCTGCGGCCGGAGGGCCAGGCCCAGGCGGCTGGGACGTGTGCGCTCGGTCTGGGGCGGCGTCAGGCGCCACAGCCCGAGGCCGCCCCCGCTTGTGTCGGCACTGGCTCACGGGTCCCCTTCCAGCCCTGCCTTTGTCGCAGTGCGGTCTCCTTTCCCTCGAGTTCCGCGGTGCTTCGTCCCGGAGCGCAGGCTTTCAGACGGCTGGTGGCGAGTCAGATGCGCCCTGCTCCAGCACGCGGGGCCGGGGCAGCAAAGCCGGTCCCGGCACAGGCGGGTGGGCGGCCCTGGGCCCTTCGCACAGATCGGCCTCTCCTGTGGGATCACTGGTCAGCGTGAGAGAGAGAGGCCGGCGCAGCGGCCTCCCTGTCTTTTGAGGCGCGTGCCAGACGGTTGTGGGGGGTCCCCCCCCCAGCGGTTCCTGGGTTCCAGCAGGCAGAGCGCGGGCGCGCCTCGGGTAGCCAGCCCTAACCCAGCCTCGCTCCCGCAGCGCACGACGGGCTGGAGGCGTCCAGGTGTGCGGAGCCGGGCCATGTGCAGCGCGGGGAGAGGCCGCTGGGCGCCCCAGCGGCGGAGACGCGGCTCCGAGGTGCCTCCGTGGCCAGCTCCGCGGCCAGCGAGCCCAGGAGCAGGAGCAGCTCGCTCAGCTCCACCGACAGCGGCTGCAGGCCGCAGGCTGCCCCCGAGCCGTCCAGGGGCGGCCAGCCCGCCTCACAGAGGTTCAGCGTCATCAGCTCGGAGGACTTCGACCAGGAGCTCGTGGTCAAGCCCCTCAAGGTGAAGAGGCGGCGGCGGAGGAAGCCAGGTACGTCTGCAGGACTCGCCCGCCGGCAGCTGCCCTCTGGTGCCCCCGAGCGCCGGGCAGGCGGGGGCTCCAGGCTTCAGTTGCCTTGAGTCACCCTCGGGACCCCGTGGGGACCCCATGAGGACCCCGCAGCACCCCGGCCGCTCGCACAGCAGGCTGGCGACCTCCTGGGCCCCCGGCCCCACGGGTCTGGCTGGGCCTCTCTGGCATTTAAATAAAGATGGCGGCTCTCGTGTCCCCACCGGTGGGGCATGCGCGGGGCCTTCCCGAGCTCGGGGGACTCACAGGGGCGGCTGCGTGCGTTTCCCACGGACTGGGAGGCGTGCGTGACCTCAGGGACACGGGAGGTCCCCGCACCAGTGCCTCCAGCCAGGCGCCGCCTCATTTGGGTGTGTTAGCGCACAGGGCTCAGCCCTGAGCTTTGTGGCTTTGTGCCCCCTGCCGCCGTCAGGCCTCTCGCCACGGCCCGGCCGGGGGACGTGCCTCCCTCGCCGTCCTCGGGCTCCTCGCGGCTCTGGGCCCGGCCGCCCCAGCCTCCACGTGGAGCCTCCATTCCGGGCACAGCCGTGCGTAAGGAACGTGTTCTCCCCCGATTAGATGGCCTTTGTTCAGAGTGTGTTGCTCTTGAACCAAAGCTTTGTTTTTAATTTGCCCTGCGCTGTCCCCGAAGCGCACGGCACTGCTCTTGCACGACGCCCTCCCTGTCACTGTTCTCGTTTGACAGTAGAAGGCGGGAGCAGGAGCGCCTGCCACAGCTCCCTGGAGTCAACTCCCTGCTGCGAGGTCCCCGGAGACAGCCCCCAGTCGCCGGGCGCAGACCTGCTGTCCCTGACTTCCAGTCTGGGCAGCGTCGCCGATGGCTCCAGCACGGGCTCTCCCGGCTGTGAGCGCCGCCCCAGTGGTGAGGCCGGTGTTCTGCAGGAGGGCCACAGCCCTGAAGCCTTCAGCGTCCTGGAGACGCCGGCACCTGCCCCACACTTAGCCCAGGAAGACGATTGCGATGGACCCGCCACCCCGCAGTGTAGCCCCGTGGACGAGCGGGGGCTGCTCGGGCTGCTGCCTTCAGCCTCGCCCCCGAGGGAGGGGCCGGGCGGCACCGAAGTCACAGAACTCGAGGAGGAGCCGAGTCCCGGGGACTCCAGGCCGCGTGGCCGACGGTCACCTTGCCAAGGACGGGGCAGCTCCACGGAGGCCCAGGACACGGGGTGCAGGGACCCCGACAACGCCCAGAGCACTTTTTCAGAAGCCCCCCTCCTGGACGCACCCCAGGACATCGCGGGGTCCGCCAACCTGGGCGCCGGCCCTGGGCTGTGGCTGCGGGAGGCGGGAGCTGACCGGGAGCGCGCGGGGGGGCCCGGCGGGGAGCAGGGCCAGGAGGACGTGGCCGCTCCTGAGCGTGGCCCAGGGACGGGGGGCGCCCGGCCCGCTGCCCCCGTCCCTGCCCTGGCGGCCAGCACCCTCAAGCCTCGCCCGGAGCAGCCTTCACCGGACCCCGCGTCCACGTCGAGCGACGAGGAGGATATTTACGCCCACGGACTCCCCTCCTCGTCCTCGGAGACAAGCGTGACGGAGCTGGGCGGCGGCCGCCCCCCGCAGGACCCGAGCCGGCCCGACCCCGGGGACGCGGGGCTGCTCGAGTCGGGCCAGGTACGTGCTGCTCCCGGGCGCCGTCGCCGGCCGTGTCCCTCCGGGGCGGGAGGCTCTGCCTGCTGCGGGGCCTGCGGGCAGCCGTTTGGAAGTCCAGGATTTGGGGGACCTGGAGGCAGGACGCACTGCCCCGTCCTCCAGCCCGGCACAGGCGCCGGCCATGGGCACGCGTGGGCAGGTGGGAGGAGGGAGAGCCAGCGCGGGAATGGGGTTCCTGACGGGCCCCTCGCGGCCGCCCCAGCCATGCAAAGCCAGGCTCGGGGTGTCCAGCTCCTGTCGGTCTCCTCGGTCCACGTAACTGAGACAGTTTTCAACTATTTTGCTCATTTTATTTTTTAAAGATTTACATTATTGGGCCTCCCTGGTGGCACAACGGGTTAAGCGCAGCACCATGAAGCTGTCCACAGCCACTGCAGCACGAGTTTGATCCCCGGCCAGGGAGCTTCCCACAGGGCGGAGCAGACCCTCCTGTTTCCTCACTGCTCCCTCAGCAGTGGATTTCAGGGGATCCGCCTGTTCTGCTCCCCATTCTGTTTCTGGGGAATCCTCTCACCACCCCACAACTCTGGCCTGCACCCCAGCTTATATGCAAAAATAAAGAAATATTTTCAAAAAAATTTATGCATACAAGAGCGCTCTAGCTTATATGCAAAAATAAATAAATCTTAAAAAAAATTTATTTATGCATACAAGCTGGGGTGTAGGCCAGAGGTGCGGGGTGGTGAGAGGATTCCCCAGAGACAGAGTGGGGAGCAGAACAGGCGGATCCACTGAAACCCACTGCTGAGGGGACCAGCGGGGAGACAGGAGGGTTCTGCTGCGCCCTGTGGGAAGCTCCCTGGCCGGGGATCGAACCTGTGCTGCAGTGGCTGCTGATAGATAGGCTGAGCCTTAACCCCTGTGCCACCAGGGAGGCCTTCTTGGTCATTTTATATGAAAAGCAATTTTCAGCAGTGCTTGCTTTCCTTAACCTGTGATTACTGGATGTGCCGCGTGCGTGCCCCGTGAGGAGCTGTGAGTGTGGTTGTGAGTGTGGACTCAGCCACGTTGCTTGCCACGTTGGGGCCCACGGCTACTGGGGCTGGTCGCCGCCACACGGGTCCACTCTCACCAGCCGCCCTGCCAAGCCCTTTGCGAGTTCAGCTCATTGATCTCTCAGAAGCAACCTGGGCCCTGAAGTAGGTTCTGCTGTCGTCTCGTCAGGCAGGGCGGGAGACGGTCATGCTTGGGACCCCAGAGCGGCTGGCTGGGTCCCATGGCCAGCAGAGGGCCAGGCCAGCCCCTGCCCAGCCTGAGGCAGGATGCGCTGCCCACTGCTCTGCTCAGCCGGGCTGGGGGCGTCAGGCCTCTGCTGCCTCCCCGTGTTCCTGCTTCCGGGGGTCTGGCTGCCGCTGCTCGCCGCTGGGGCCGCCATGCGCCGGCCCCCGTGGGTCTGAGCCCCTCAGAGTCCCACATCGAATGGGACGCGGCACGGCGGCGAAGGGCAGTGCAGCTGGGGCCGCGCCCCGACGGCTGGGGGGGTGGGGGTGGCAGCTGGCGGGAGCCCTTCCACGGGAGGGGAAGCCTGAGGTTCTGAGGGCGCCCCTGCCTCGGGGTCCCTGTCACCTGGGTAACTGGAGCCAGGCTCCTGGGGGCGGGAGAGCAGGTCGTGCTGAGCAGGGCCAGGTTGCGGCCGGGAAGCGCCTGTCTTTGAAGGGGCTGCTCCCGCAGGCGCCCCTGCAGGCGCCCCCTCAGCAGCCTGTCAGCGCAGCCTGTCAGCATGCAGAGGCCTGAGCTTTGCTCTCGGAGTCCCTGGAAACAGGGGGGCTCTGGCCATGTCTGTCGGAGGGCCGTGCCCCTGCGGGCGCCTCCCGCCAGCACTGTCTGTCGCATCCGCACGCCCAGCCAGGGCGAAGCAGGTCTTGTCACGCCAGGACAGTGTCGGGGTGCTAGGGGCTGCTCAGGGACACTCTGGGGTCCCTGCAGGGCAGCAGCTCCCCTCAGCACGCGTCCGTTGGAACGAGGCCTGGGGACAGAGGTCTCCAAGGCGCCCCTCGGCGCCCCTCAGCCCTGACCGGCGCCCTCCCCTGCTTCCTGTTCTTGGTGCTGACCGGTGCGGCCGGGCCCTCAGCCGCGGAACTGACCGGCGCTGTGCTTGCCAGTTTGCAGAGTGCTGGATGGGCTACTCGGGCCCCGGCTACGGCATCCTCAGCCTGGCGGTCTCCGAGAAGTACGTCTGGTGCCTGGACTACAAAGGCAGCCTGTTCTGCAGCGCGCTGCCTGGCGCCGGCCTGCGCTGGCAGAAGTTTGAGGACAACGTCCAGCAGGTGGCGGTCTCGCCCTCAGGTTCGCGCCCCACCCCCCACCCCCCAGCGCCTGCCTTCCCCACCTGCCCTCCCAGCGGCTCGGGCTGGGGGCTCTCTCCAGAGCAGGCGGGCGGGACGGTGCAGGGCAGCGAGCGCGCGGGTCGAGTGGCGGCGGCTGCTCTCTGCAGCATCAGACTGCGCGTTCTTGCAAGCTCACAAGTGACTTGACTTTTGAGGGGTTTTTTGAGGAATTTTAACATATTACTAAACGAATTTCTGTTTCTGGGTGTTGCTTTAAAGCAGTGGAAGTAGCTGACACAGACGGGCCGGCTAGGCCGGGCCTGAGCGCCCGCGGCCTCCTCCTCAGCAGCCCTTTAGCGAGCTGTGCGGCCTCCTCCCTGCCGCGGGGGGAAGCGCGCTCGCCCTTCCGCGCGTGCGCGGCCGTTTTTAGTGGGCTCTAGAGGACGGCCCCCGACAGGGCCTGCCGCACGGGTGCCCACTGCCTGCCAGCGCCGCGCGTCACCTCCGCCCGGCACGGGGCAGGAGTGCGTCTCTACCCCGGAAGCGTTTGCTGAGGGCCCGGGCAGCGGCAGGGAGCCTGACCCAGCCCGGGCCGGGGGTTGCCCTTAGCGCTCCCTGATCTTAGTCGGTCTTTAAACTTCTGGTTTGTTCAGGGTCGCTCTGCTTTGTCAAGGAACATGTCCCCCGAGAGACCAGAGGTAAAACCTCTGGCCTGGCTGGAGTTCCTAACTGTCCGCGCCGCTCTTCCTCCCGCCTACTCTGGGCTGTCTCCCCAGCCGCTGGGGACCCGGGCATTGCCGCGCTGCGTTACCCACACGTGTTTCCACGCTCCGGTCCCTGGGCCGCCGCGGGCGCGCTCTCCACCGCCCCTCCCGCGCCGCCCGCCGCTGCACCTCGATCTCAGGCGCCCCGCGCCAGTCAGACTCCAGGCCAGCGGCTGTGCCCTGCCGCCCCTCTGCTGGCTCACGCTGGCCCCTGGCTGTGCCACTCCCGCCGCTCCGGGCACTGGCCTTCTTCCTGCCCACCTCTTCCTCCGTCCCGCTAACAGGGTCCTTTTCTGAGTGGAAAGAGGACAGTTCTCAACTGCTTCCTTCTGGTGCCCCTGCTCCTCATAGCTGGCCTGGAGAGGGCCCCTCCCTCTCCTCCCTCCCCTCCCTCCCTTTGCGCCTCAGAGGGCCCTCTGGCCTCTCTGGGGGCACCGCATGTGCTTGCTGGCAGCCCCGGCGCTGTGGCGCGGCTGTGCGCCCACGTCGGCGCCCGGTGTACCCGGCCAGCACACCGCCAAGATGGCCTCTGCAGCCCAGAGCAGCCTCATCCCAAACCCCGTCGGGGCAGGAGGCCTGGAGGCAGGAGGGGACGTGGCCCCAGAGCGCGACTGGGTGGGTGGTGCGGCCTGGGCCAGGGCTGCGGCTCCTCTCCGCTGGCCTGGCCCCACTCGGCTCAGAGATCTCCGCCAGAGCCCAGGGGGAGGAGGGAATTCTTTTTTTTTTTTAGATTTTTTGTTTAAAGATTTATTTATGCATATAAGCTGGGGTACAGGCCAGATACGTGGGGCGGCGAGAGGATTCACCAGAGACAGAGTGGGAAGCAGAACAGGCGGATCCACTGAAGCACACTGCTGAGGGGGCAGCGGGAGACAGGAGAGGTCTGCTGCGCCCTGCGGGAGACTCCCCCGCCAGGAGTCTACTCGGGCCGCTGCGTCAGCTCCACAGCGCAGCGCCTAGCCGCTGTGCTACCCGGGAGGCCCAAGGAGGGAATTCTCATCCTGCAGGAGCACTTCTCTGGAAGATAGAGCAGAAGTCTAACCGCGCCTTCGCTTGCGGCAAGGTCACCATCAAGGGCAAGCGGCACTGGTACGAGGCCCTGCCGCAGGCCGTGTTCGTGGCCCTGAGCGATGACACAGCCTGGATCATCAGGACCAATGGAGACCTGTACCTGCAGACAGGTACCGCTGCCCTTGCGCCCCTCAGACCCCGCGGCTCAGCCCGGCTGAAGATGGGTTGAATTAGCTCTTCCAGAAAGAGCGTTGGCGTCAGAATGGTTAACCGCTTCCTGCTGCTGACCCAGGAGCAGGACAGACCTAAAGACCACCTAGTGCTGTGGAGGGGGGTGTAGACGGGCCTTCTCCTGGCGGCTGGACAGCAGGACGGCCTCAGGGCTCCTGGCTGGCCTTCCAGCAGGCCTGTCCTGCTCCCCGCTCAGAGAAAACGCACAAGTGGCCACTCTGGTCCTGGGAGGCCGCCTGAGGGGAACCTCGCTGCAGGGGACACGGGGCGTAGTTGCTGAAATAGCCGCTGCTCATGGTCTGTCAGCAGCAGGGGCCCTGCCCCCCAAGAGCAGCGCGGCGTGTCGCGTCGGAGATGGGAGGGGCGGGCTCTGCCCAGTTGTCAAAAAGCCGTGCGGGGCCTCACGAGGGTCAGTCTCATCACCCTGCAGTTTGCTGGCTCTGAGGACCTCCTCGCCTGCTTTAAACTGGCCGCCAGAGTGATCCTCTGAAGCCGAGCATCTGGGTGTCAGACGGGGCGCAGTGCCGCGGGTCCGTAACCCCAGCTCCCCAGGGGCTCTGTCAGCGGACCCTGGGCCTCGGGGCTCAGAGCTACGGTGCTGTGTAGATTGGGCATCTGCCCGGGCCTGGCACCCACAGGGGGCTACTGGAGCCTGGCCCGGGCCTGACGGGGCAGGTCCAACTCCCTGCAGTCACGCTGGGGACATCTGGCAGGACCTGGTCTCTTCACAAGGAAAACAATAGCCGTGACCTCGGCCTGCCATCAGCTGTGTGAAGCCCGCACCCCCGGAAGCCTCCGCCCCCTGTGCCTTTGGGCTCTGCTCCCTCTCGGAGACAGGCTCCAGCCAGATGCATGCCTTCCTGGTCTGTTCCTAGGGGGAGATGGGGTGCTTCTGGCCTGGGATGGGGATGGATGGCCTCTTAGCCAAGACTGCTGGAGGGAGCCCCAGGGCAGCTTTAGAAGAGCAGGCACCCCAGGCCTCGTAGGCTGTTCTGGGCTTGGCCTGGGGGCTTAGGTTCCCGTTGTTGGGGACACCCCCACCCCCGCATGGTTGAGTATAGCACTCAGGGGCTTTGACTAGTTGGGGAACACATTTGAGCTCGGAGACCTGCTTGCAGGCTGGGCCAGGGAGTAGGATCTTAGGGAACAGCTGTTCAGCCAGCCCCGAGCGACCTGTGAGCCCAGCAGCCAGCTGCGAGGGGGTGGGAGAGGGCCCTGCGGAGCCCAGAGCCCCGGCCTGCTGCAGCCTGACCAGCCCCTTGGCCTGGGGAGTTGGGATTTTGGCGTCTGGTTCAGCCGTGGAAACCCCACCAGATGAAAGCAAGGGGGCTGCTTTCCATTGGCACGTCCCCCTCAGGAGGCCCCTCCGGCCCCCACTCAGCTGAGGCCTCTCGGCCAGTTGCTCTCCTGCCCTGGGCTTCCGTGTCTTGGGGACGCCAGGAAACTCAGAACCGTCATTCGTTCCATTTTCCAAGAACATCTGAAAATACGTCCCATAGCCGGTGTATTTAAGCACCGCATAGCCTCCGACGCTGAGCGGACCTTAAAAAGAACAGAGAACGCCGCGGAAGGGCCGCAGGCAGGTGCGGGGCAGGCGCCTGACTGGCCGCGGCCGCCTGTTGTCTCGCGGCAGGTCTCAGCGTGGATCGCCCCTGCGCGCGCGCCGTGAAGGTCGACTGTCCCTACCCGCTGTCCCAGGTGGCGGCCCGCAACAGCGTGGTGTGGGCGCTGACGGAGCAGAGGGCCCTGCTGTACCGCGAGGGCGTGAGCAGCTTCTGCCCCGAGGGGGAGCAGTGGAAGTGTGACATCGTCAGGTACCGCCAGGTGGCGCCCTGGGGCCCGGGTGCTGCAGGCTTGGCCCAGGCTCCCCCAGAGCCGCTCCCCCAGTCTCCATGGTAACGCTGTCTGAGTGGGCAGCCCGCTGGAGCAGCCCGGCCTTGGCACTGCTGGAGTGAGGCCAGGCTGGGCCGGTCAGCCTCAGGCCCTCTTGCGCTCCGCTGAGTCTGACCAGCACCGCCAGGGGCAGGTCGTTTCTGCCAGTCTCAGACGGTTCGGGGCCAGTGTTTTTCTCTATTTTCATCCTAGTCCACTAACAGTGACTGCTTTCCTGGGTCCCTTCACAGCTTTGAAACTGTGGAATCACCACCGAATCGTTCTGCTCGTGTGAGGCTACGAGCAGCGCATAGGAAACAGTAATCGGGACGCCCGTGGTTTGAGTGGGCGTCCCAGGGGCTCTCGGCGAGGGCCTGCTGTGTGAGGCTGTGCTGGGCCGGGTGGGCAGAGGTGACGGCGTCCCAGGGCCACCAGACTGACCGGCGTGGGCGGGCAGGCCCAGGGCTGTGCCTCCACCGGCCAGGAACGGGATGCCATCGAGAAGGGGCGCTGGGGAGGCCCCCAGATGGCGGCACGGGGAGGGCATTGCCCACAAAGAGGACAGTGTCTGCCCAACTGCGGCCTGCGCGGCACAGCCTGGCACGGGCCGGTGCCTGGTCGCTCGTGGGGAAGGAGGGAGTCGCACGAGGGAGGGAGGCCTTCGGGCCTTGAGCTCCCGGAGCGCCCGCTCCCCGCCCTAGCTCTCCAGAGCGTTCCCTGGTGTTCTGGGTCTTCGTGTGTCTTCCTGAAGCTGCCGCGCGCTGGCCCAGCCCCTCTGCACTGTAGTTCCTCAGAGCTCAGGCTTCTCTGAGGTGCCCGCGGGTGGGCGAGGCCAGGCCCGGGAGGCCCTGGGTACTGTCCTCCTTGGCAGTCGGAGCCTCCGGGTGCTGACCCCTGCCCTGTTCGCAGTGAACGGCAGGCTTTGGAGCCTGTGTGCATAACTCTCGGGGACCAGCAGACGCTCTGGGCCCTGGACGTGCACGGGAACCTGTGGTTCAGGACGGGCGTCGTGGCCAAGAAGCCGCAGGGAGATGACGACCACTGGTGGCAGGTAGGTGCTGAGCCCGGCGCCCGGGCCGGGGCCCCCCGAGTTGAGGCTTCTGGTCCCCTTTACAGCCCCTCTGTCCTGTGTGAAGGGCCGGGGAGGCCGCGCTCCGGGCTGCGCCTCACGGGCCTCAAGGACTCCAGGGCTGCAGGCAGTTCTGCAGGTCTGCTTGGGTGCACGGGCTCTCTGTGTTTTTAACCTGGAAGTTTTAGAACTTTATCCTTAAATGCTAAATAAACTCAGTGACAGCCAGTTGAAGACCTGGTAATAACGATGTTTAATTCTGAACAAACATGCTAAGAAGAGACACTAGACAATAGATTTGAAAAACCCAACCCACAATTAAAGCTCATCTGTCTCTGCGTGTTCAGAGGTCTCTCAGTAAATGGTGTTTCAACAAAGAAAAGAGAATTTCCCACACACTCCCAGAAAAAGAAACGCTTTGAGCGGTAGGAGGGTGTGATCAGTTGCTCTCTGTGCCGTGCCCCAGCCAGGGGGTCTGGACTGTGTTTCCACGGCGTGTCTGCCCCTCGGCGGGTCTGTCTCTGCGGTGGGCAGGGGCGCCCACCCCCAGCCGTGGGGTCTCTCCACCAGACTGTCCTTGCCGAAGTCCGGTCTCCTGCTAGGCCCTTCAGGGGAGGTGGGGAGGACGTGCTGCTCTCGGGCCAGCCGAGGTTGTCCCGGCAGCGGTTCCCGGGGAGCGTGTCTTTCAGGAATGTCGCGGCGCAGCGGGTGGCAGCCCCTCGCCGGGCAGGCAGCGGGCAGCAGCAGGCAGGCCAGGGACCGGCTGAACACAGGCTCTGTCCCTCCAGGTGAGCATCACAGACTACGTGGTGTTCGACCAGGGCAGCCTCTTCCAGACCATAATCCACGCCACGCACTCGGTGGCCACGGCGGCACAGGTGCCCGTAGAGAAGGTGGCGGACAGGCTGCGCCTGGCGTTCTGGTCCCAGCAGCTCCAGTGCCAGCCGAGCCTCCTGGGCGTGAACCACAGTGGCGTCTGGATCTCCTCGGGCAAGAACGAATTCCACGTCGCTAAGGGAAGCCTCCTCGGTGGGTGGACCGCCTGCCCTTTCGCGCCGGCCCGCCCGGCGCCCTCCTCAGCAGGAAGCCTGGGGCCGCTCAGAGCAGGAGGCTGTCGGGTGGGAGCGTTGGCCAGAGCTGCTTCCTGGGGCTGGGACGCCCCTTCTCGAGCTGCCATAGGGAATCTGGGCCCAGGGCCTGGAGCTGTGGCTCCTCCCCGGGACCCGGCTTGAGGGCGTGCGAACACCTTGAGGTGCCGTCAAGGGGGGTCCGGACCTGAAGGGCCTGCGGGGGAGCAGTCCTGAAGACCCGCAGGCAGGCCGGCCCGCTGGGCCTCACGCCCTCAGCCCTGCCTGTGCTTTGCGCACCCCCTGACAAGACTGGGGCTCTGCTCGCTGGTGGTGGGAGGAGGCGGGGCTGGCCGGGACCTCCCGGCCTAAGGGCCTGCTGCGGGGCGCCCGAGGCCAGCTTGGAGCAGCTCAGGCTGAGGCGGGGCTTTCCTCCAACACGCGCCTTCCGCTCGCTTTGCAGGCACCTACTGGAACAACGTCGTTCCCCGCGGGACAGCTTCTGCGACAAAGTGGGCCTTTGTGCTGGCCTCTGCTGCCCCCGCGAAGGAAGGTTGGTCAGGGCGTCCAGGGCGGGTGGGGAGCTGGAACTGGGGTCCCCTGTGGCCCAGCCGGGTGCAGGAGCCCTGGGGGCACCTGGGTGGCACGGTGGGCAGCCCTGGGGACTGAGCCGGGGCCCCGAAGCTGGATGGTCAAGCGCAGGGGCGTCCAGGGGACTCCCGGTGGCGAAGCGGAGCGCGGCCTCGGGATGGCCGCGGGCTGCAGCAGCGGGCGCTGGGCGCTCCGGGCACCTTCCCGTCCCCCTGTGGCTCCTCTGCCCTCCCGCAGCCTCCTCCTGCCTGGCTGACGGCCTCTGAGCAGCCTGGGCCCGCGCCGCTGGCAGGGCAGACCTGGGAGCCAGGAGGGCGCCAGCTGCCCGCCCCTTAAGCTCTTGGCCTTTCCAGGTCCACACAGACATTTGCATTCCAAAGCCTGTGGCCACACTTTGGAGCAGGAGGCAGTTTAACTCCCCTGAGGACCATTTGCGGGTGCGGGGGGGGATGACGCCATGAGACGGGAGGCGAGGGTTCCCGGCAGCCCCCCGCCCAGCCTGGCTACCGGGGGACCCAGCAGGCCCCGGCCCTTGCTCCTGAGAGCTGGGCCTGCCCCACAGACCGCTGCTGCAAGCGCCCCGCTGCGGCCGGCCCGACCGACCCGCGCCCCAGCTCCTGGGCCAGCGGGCGCCTCGTGACGCCGCCCCCCGTGACGCAGGCAGCGCCCTGTGGCTGGGCCAGAGCAGCAAGGACCTGTGCAGTGTCGGCGCACAGGACGCCCAGGCCCGGCCCTCCACCGTGCAGCTGCCGCCCGACGCCGAGATGCGGGCCTACGCCGCCTGCCACGACGCGCTGTGGGCCCTGGACAGCCTGGGCCGGGTGTTCATCCGGACGCTGTCCGAGAGCTGCCCCACCGGCATGCACTGGACCCGGCTGGACCTCTCCCAGCTAGGTAGGCCGTCGGGGCCTCCGTGCTCGTTCGTGTGGCGCTCGGGGCGTTTCGGGAGGGGCCGGCTCTTGGGTGGGTCGTGCCTTGGCCAGAGCTCCCCCCACCCCCCGCAGGGGCCAGGCCCAGCCCAGGAGGCACGTGCCGGGGGCCTGCTCTGGGCCAGCGGGTGCGAGCGGTGGGCGGGCCGTGTGCTGTCCTCCTGGGCCGGGGGCTCCTGGGGCGAGCCCCCGCAGGCCCCGGGCAGCCTCTCCGTCGCCAGCCGCCTAGTGTGGCCCTGGTGGGGGCCCGGCCGCAGGAGGCGCCCCCAAGGGGCCATGGGTCCGCGGGGCTGTGGTCAGCGGCCAGCGTGGGGAGGCGGCCGCAGCGTGTCCCGCGGGCTCTGGGGCTGGCTTGTTGCGCGCTGCTCATTGGCCGGTCTCAGGGTGGCGGCCGAAACCGTCCCCGGCTCCGGCCGTGCGGTGCTGTCCTGTGTGCCCTGTTGCGGCCAGCGGCGGCCGGGGGCCTCCTGCTGATGGCGCAAGGGGCGGACTGGGCCCGGGCTGTGCGTGCCCAGAGCCCCAGAGCAGGCGTGGCTGCAGAGGCTGTGCGGGGCGGCACCGGGCGCTCGTGCTGCCGCCTCCAGGGACAAGGTGGCCGGCCCTTCTCTGGGACTGGCCGTGCTGGGCCTCGGCCGTGCAGGGAGCCGCTCTGAGGACGGCGGCGCCACATGTGCGGAGCTGTTCACTCAGCCTTCCCAGCACCACTCACGCGCCTGCCCTTTCTCCCCGAAGCCCGCGGAAAGGCGCGGTCCTTTGGCCGCTGGTGCCTCCCAGCAGCCGGCCTGGCCGGTGGGTCGTCTGTCCACCCGGTCTGGGCCCTGGGCTCTCCGCATCTGCTCCCCACCGCCGCAGGCCAGAGCCCCGTCTCCCCCGCCCGCGCCCTCACCTGCAGTGGCTCCGCGCTGCCCCCAGCACCCAGGGCCCCGGGAGGTGCCCAGGGCTTTGCAGCCTGGCCCGGCCGCAGGCACTGGCCATCGGGTTCCCCGTGCCTGGCCCGCCCGGTCTTCAGTTCTTCTCCAGGCCTCAGCCGAGCCCATGCTGCCCCTGACCCTCCTTCAGCCCTGGCCGCGCCCTGTCGGGCGCTCTGCGCCTGCTGGTCCCCGCATCCGACTCGGGAGACAGCACCCGCGGGGGGCCGTGGGCTCGGCCGAGCCCATGCAGGCGGGGAGGAGGCTGTTACTTGGCTGCGGTGGATGCCAGGCGTGCGAGCCGGTCATGTGGCGGCCCCAACGTTGCTTGCCCAGAGCGGCTGCCATGCGGGGTCAGGACGCTGCAGCACCAGCCCCTCTGCGGGGGCATCTCGGCTCCTGCCCGGGAGAGGCCAGCTCGCCGGCTGCCGCGCCCTGCTCGGTCTGGCCTCTTCTTGCCAAGTGTCCTCGCTCTGCGGGACCCCCCAAGGCCGCCGAGTCAGGACTGTGGCTCCCGCCTTCGGGCTCCCTGAGATCGGGCCTCTGTCCTGTTCCTCCACGTGGCCAGTTTGTCATTTGTGGCTTTGAGGTTAAATTAAGGGAGTTCTTAAACGTCACACTGCTGTTGGCCATGGGTCCAGTGCTGATCTTGGTGACTTGTGACAGCCTTGGTTTGGGGAAGAGACTCAGGTCACTCAGCAGATGCCGTGAGCCCCAGAGCCGCAGCCACCCTGGGTGACGGACACGGGCCTGAGGCTGCCTTGGGCTACGTTCAGGTCGTGCTGTGCAGCGACTTACGCAGAAACGCTGTAGAGACAGTAAGGACCCGGAGAAGCGCTCCTAGTTCTAAGATACGCGTTTAAAAGGAGTTGAGGACAAAACGTCTGCTCTGCTGAATGAAGAAGTAAAACTTCATTTTATTTTTTTTAAAATTTATTTATGCATACAAGAACTGGGGTGCAGGGCAAGAGGATCCAGCAGAGACAGAGTGGGGAGCAGAACAGGCAGATCTACCGAGATGCACAGCTGAGGGGGCAGCGGGGAGACAGGAGAGGTCTGCTGCGCCATGTGGAAAGCTCCCTGGCCGGGGATCGAACTCGTGCCACAGAGGCTGCGATAGTTCCGTAGGCTGAGACCTAACCCCCCTGCACCCCAAGGGAGGCCCCAGTAAAACTTCTTTTAAAGGGTGGGAAAGTCAAGGCGGTGTTGTCAGGAGCATCGCGGCGTGTCCTGCGGGCGGGCAGCAGGCAGGATGCCGAGCCCAGGGGCCAGCGAGGCCTCGCCACGTGCCCGCCCGGCCGTCTGCTCCCGCAGAAGCACGGCTGGCTGCTCGGGCAGCAAGGCCCACCTGTGGCAGGGACAGCAGGACCCTGCGCCCCTCGGGGCACCTCTCTGCGAGTGACAGGTCACTGCTGCCCGCAGCCCGCGGGCTAGAGCCGAGGGGCGGGGCCGGGGCCGGACCGGTTCTAGGGGCACGAGAGCAAACTTGAGCTTCGCTGGCTGAGGAGGCGAGGGCTGAGGGCGCGGCCCAAGTCCAGGGCTGCTGCCGGCCGTGGGCGCTGCCAGCTTTAGCTCGGGGGTCGTGCAGGCCATCTCCGGGGGTGTCTCGCGGAGGCTGTGCCCAAGGAGGCAGCTCAGCATCTGCGCGTCCGTCCTGTCCCGGCTGCAGTCGCCTGGCCCTGGGGTCACCACGAGCTCTTCGCCCCCCCACCCCCATCCATGGCCTGTGGTTCCTCCAGGGCAGGGCACCGCCGCCAACAGTCGCCCTCCAGTTGGCCCCTGTTTCCCGGCTGTTTCTGGAATTCACAACTGAAAGGACCTGAATCCTGATGGGCACAGAGTGCTGGCAGCAGAGGCTGGTGCGCTCGGGCACCTGCTCCCGTGAGGCGCGCTGGGTCGCGGGCGGAGGGTCTGGCGTTTGCAGCTGTGTAGGGGCGGTGGAGACCTGGCACGGTGCCCGCACAGCCTCACGCCCGCCCGGCCTCTGCTTCAGGGTCCACATCACCCGGGATCGGGGTGCGCCGTGCAAGGCCAGCGTCCAGAAGCTCCAGACCCTCGGCGCGGCGCTGACGGCCCTGGCTGCCTCGTCCCTCCTGGGAGGGGCGGCGGGCGCCTGCCACGTGGCTGGCAGCGGGCCCTGGACGGCCGTGCTCTCCTCGACGCCGGCCCCACACGGGCAGCTCGTCCTTTCTTTGAAGTTACGGTCGGCGCCCTGAAGTCGCTGGGCTCTCCGGGAGCTCGGTCCTGCTCAGGGGTAACCGGGGCCGCTCTCTCTCATCTGCAGGAGCCGTGAAGCTGACCAGCTTAGCCTGTGGACACCAGCACGTCTGGGCCTGCGACTCTCGGGGTGGCGTCTACTTCCGCGTCGGGACGCAGCCTCTGAACCCCAGTCTGATGCTTCCGGCCTGGATAACCATCGAGCCGCCTGTCCAGGTGAGCAGACTTGCTCCTCCTGTGTGAGGCAGGTGCCGGGCACGCCTGCGGGGAGGGGCCAGGCCAGCCCCTGGCAGCCACCTGCTCATGGGGCGGACCTGTCCGCGCAAGGCTGCTCCAGGGCCGCGGCTTGTCCAGCGGCCCAGCTGCGGGACCTGGGGCTCGGGGGCCGCCCGCCGGAGCAGGGCACAGGCTGGCTCCGGCGCAGAATTTAGCCACCCTTGAAGTCACCGGGCCTGGTTGCTATGCTGAATGTATTTCTGTTAAACCTCATGACTAGGGGCTATGCTCGAAGGAGAGCGGTTTGCTTGACTGCCCGGTCCCTGAGGCCCAGCGAGGGCAGCCCTGGGTGGACAGCTCCGCGGGCAGGCGGGCGGCAGGGCCCATGCTCACAGCCCCGCCTTCCCTGCACCAGGAGCCCAGTCCGGCCGCGGGACGGGGCCTGTGCCGTGAGCCCTCCCCTGAGCCAGGTGGCGGCCGGAAGCCGTAGACCCGGCGGGCTCCCTGGGCCTCCCGCCCCGGGCCGTGTCTGGGTGGGCTGCTGGCGCCTCGCGCGCTGGCCAGGCCTGGGGGTCGAGCGGGAACCACGCCTGACCCAGGTCAGAGAGGGCCGCCCTGTGTTCCCCTCCACACTTGCTAGGGGCGTGGCTCACCCCTGGGGGTGTGAGGCTCCCTCCGTGCGGATGTCCAGCCCCAGAACATCAGGCACGCTGTCCTCTCCAGTGGGTCGCCTGGACAGCCCATCAGAGCCGGCGGGCTGCAAGCGCAAGGACCTACTGCTGGGCTCTTCCGTTCTGTTCCGGGGCCCCCGCAGTCCTGTCCACGGAGTGTCCCCTCGGTGGGCAGCGCCTCCTGGGCACAGGGACTGGCGCTGTCCTGGGCACCCCTGGCCTGGCCTCCCGCGTGAGCACAGCGTGTCCGGCCCTCCGGCTCCTGCCGTGAGGCCGCCGTCTCGCTCGGGCCGGCCCCTGGCACATGGCGAGCAGCCGCGGGGTCTGACGGGGTCGGCGCAGCGCCCCTCTGTGCTCCGGTCTCTTCCTGGCGAGCCTTCCCTCCGTGGCAGCTCGGGGGTGGAGTTTCAGCCAAGTGCTGAAAACAGACGGCTCAGTCTTCAGACGGGCTGACATTTGGAGGGATTTGGAGAAAGTGTTTACAGTTCGGCGGCGTCTCTGAGCTGCCGCTTCAGCTGGAGCCGCTCCTGCCCGCGCTGGCAGTGCTGCGCCCAGAAAGGGCAGGGATCGCCCCGCCCAGGAGGCGCCCCCCGTCTTCCAGACAGCCTGGTCCTTGGCGGGCCACGCGCACGGGGCCCTCGAGGGCCTGGACGCCAGGCAAAGGGACACCTGGACCCGCCACTGATGTGACTGGCAAATGGCCAAGTATCTCCGAGGTTCTCTCACACCCCAATGCTTGAGGCTGCGTGGCTCTAAGTTCTACCACGAAAAATGAGAGAAATCTTTAGGGATTTCTGAGTCTCTAAATCTGAGCGCTGCGTGCCAGAGGGGCCCGCCCGGCTGGCCAGGGAGGGCGCGGAGGGGCCGGCGCAGTGCCACCCTCACCCCCGCAGCGCCCCGAGCGGGCATCGCGCTCACGCCGGGACAGTGCAGGAGGGGCCCGGCTCGGCCAGCCTGCTCCGGGAGCTCAGGCGGGCTCCGGCCCTCGTGTTCCTGCCTCATGTTCCTGAAGTGAAAGTGCGGACATGGGATAATTAATCCAGGTCTCGGCCCCACCTGGGACACCCGGGGGAAGCCCTGTGTCCCGGTGGGTGGCGCTGGGCAGCCAGCCGGCCTCTCCGGGCGGGGCAGGGCGGGGCGGGCCTGGATCTCCAGGCCCGCGTGTCCAGGCCTGTGCTGTGCAGGCCGGTGGGCTCCGCGGAGCGTGTTCCCACGCGTCCCCGATTCACGTTGCTGCCTGCGCCCGCTCGTCACCAGGGACGGGGGCGGGTGGCCGCAGCTCCCACGTCACCAGCCCCGCCAGCACACACAGGCCTCCCGGCCGCAGCCCCTCGCCCTTCCTCCCGCCCCTCCCCAGCTCAGTCCCCAGGTCGGGGTCTGCTCTGGCTTCCTGCCCACTCCCTGCGCCCCCGACGTCCGTGTGTGCGTGACCCGCCCGCCCGGCAGCCTCCCCTCCAGCCCCTCGCCACAGCGGCCGGCACCTCTCTCTTTGGCACAGCATGTGCCCAGCCTGCGCCTCTGCCCCTCCGAGCGGGCGCCTCCCAGGCCGGGCACCGGGCAGCGCTGGCCCCCGCCGGGCGGAACCATGGCTGCCACAAGTCTGGGCGTCGGTGTCGGTCTGTGAGCTGACTGCACGCGGCGGCGCCCCCGTGGCGGTGAGCTGTCCCGCACCGCCGGCGTCCGTGTAGTCTCCCGGAAGTGCCTTTCTCTTTCTTTTTAAGATTTAGTTAGTATTTATGCATACAAGAGCTGGGGTGCAGGCCAGAGGCGTGGGGGTGAGAGGACTCCCCAGACACAGAGTGGGGAGCAGAACAGGCGGAGTCACTGAAACATCTGAGGGGAGCAGCGGGGAGACAGGAGGGGTCTGCTGCGCCTTGTGGGAAGCTCCCTGGCCGGGGATCGAACTCGCCCTGCAGTGGCTGCGACAACTTCATAGCGCTGAGAGTGACCCCTGCGCCCCCAGGAAGGCCCCCCTTGTTCCTTATTTTGCTTTTTGTGTTTCCACATGAGCCCGCGGCCAGGCACACCCCACGGCAGAGTGGAGGGTGTTGCTTTTTGCACTAGCAGTTGCGGGAGGGCCTGAGGGCACCCAGCTGTCTGAAGACCCCGATCCCGTGTCTCTTTAAAGGGGCTTGAGGGCCTGGGCTTCTGGTGCAGCGAAGGAGCCCCCTGCACCCACAGCGGCTGCCCAAGCAGGGGCCTGCGAGCGGGGTGCTCGGTCTCAGCTCCGCAGCGATGCGGGAGACACGGGCTTTTCAAAAACAAACAGCAGACAAAAGAGCGCATCCGGGGGGACAGCTTGGGCAGCGTGAGCCCCGCAGGGCAGCGAGGTGCTCCCCGGACCCGGCCGGCCGCCCTCTGGCACGGTCCTGTCTTCTGGGCCCTCCGCCCCCGGCCGCTGAGGCAGGCACCCCAGGACGTGTCTTAGCCGGAGGCACACGTGGCGCCGCGTCCAGTGTAGAGTGGCTGTGCGAGGGAAGGGTCTGTGGGACTCTCCACCCCCCCGGCTCTCTGCGCCGCCCGCGCCGAGCCCCAGCCCGGGCAGCTCGGGCGGGCGTGGAGGGCAGGCGGGTGAGAGGGGCGCGGTTCAGGCGGCCCCGCGGACTCCTCCCTCCTCTGCGGGCCGTGGCCGCCTGCGGTCGTGCCGGCCGTGGGTCAGGCTGGGTGGAGGCCGCGCGTCCAGCTCCGCCCCGCCCCTGGGCATCCGCCGGGGTCTCCCTCGCCCAGAGGCCGCGCTCCAGACCCGCCCTTCTTCCCCCCAGCCTGCCGGGGCCACCTTGGTCAGCGTCCACTCCAGCCCCAACGACCAGATGCTGTGGGCGCTGGACAGCAGGTGGGGTGTGCACGTGCGCACGGGGGTCTCGGAGGAGATGCCGGTGGGCACCGCCTGGGAGCACGTGCCAGGTAGGCTGCGCGGCGGGCGCTGCGAGGGCGGGCGCCGGGGGGCCTGCCCGCAGCCGTGGCTGAGGCCGGGCCCCCGCAGGGCTGCAGGCCTGCCAGCTGGCGCTGAGCTGCAGGACCGTGTGGGCCCGCTGCCCCAACGGCGACCTCGCCCGCCGCTACGGCGTCGCCGACAGGAACCCCGCTGGGGACTACTGGAAGAAGGTCCCGGGGAGCGCGGTCTGCCTCGCAGGCAGGTGCCGGGCCGCGGGGGCCGGGGGGTGTGGGCGGCGGTGTCGGCCGTGGCGGCAGCCCCTGGGCACGGCCGGCTCCCTGAGGGTGCCTGACGCGCGCTGGCCCTTGCCCCGCAGTGACCGCGGCGGACGAGCTGTGGGCAGTGGGCGCGCCCGGCTACCTCCTCCAGCGGCTGACGCGGACTTTCGGCCACTCGCGCCGCACCCCGAGCGGCCACACCGCCGCCCCGCCCGCCCCCGAGCAGCTGGAGGACGAGTGGGAGGTCATCTGACCCGGGGGCTGGGCCGGGCGCTGGGCGCAGGGCCGGCCACTCACGCCCGGACACGCTGATGAGCCGAGCCGGCTCGGGGGCCCGGCCGCGGCTGAGCGGAGTGTGTCTGGGCAGCGGCACCCCCGGGCTGCCCCCCGCACCCTCGCTGTCCCCACGGCACGTCCTGCCTGCGGCAGGTCACTTGGGAGCGGGGCCGCTGAGGACCTGGGCCAGCCGGGCCAAAGGCCACAGCGTCCAGCCCTGCTGTGCTCTGCGGGGGCCGCTGTCACCGGCCCCACCCCCCTCCGAGACGCAGGTTCCAGCACATTCCACGCTCAGCGTCCACGGGAGCCCCGGGCCGTGTGAGACGCAAGGGCTGCTGCGTGGTGGAAGGAACCGCCCGGACGCTCGGCCCACATGAGGCCGGGGGTGGAGGGGCCTGGACGGGTGGTGTCGGCAGGGAGGCCAGGCGGGGCAGGGGGCCTCGCTGGCACGCTGAGGGGTCTCGGGCCGGCCAGAGCACCCTCCGGGACGCACCGAACGGTTGCCTTTCTGTTTGTCGTGTCACAGACTCGCATATGATACCTCATTTGAAGTCGAATCTTGAGAATTTAGAAATGTATTTTCTGAAGCCAGCGGGAGACCTTTTGCCCTCCCGTGGTGTATCCTGAGCCTCCCCGTCCTCTCCCGGCCGCAGAGCGCCTCCCACGGCAGCTCCGGGCCAGTGGGGGTGCTCAGGCCTGGGCAGCCAGGCCCCCGGGAAGCGCTGGGCCAGCCCCCCGCCTGCGCCTGTCCGGGAGCCCCCAGGCCACGGCAGTGGAGGCCTCCGGGTCTAAACGCAGACCGGACGCTGGCACCAGCTCGCCCACGTCGCTTGGACAGGCCCTTCCTCAGCCCGGTGCCGCCGGGCCCACGAGCGGGGAGTCCAGGCCGGCCCGGCCTCCGTGCCCAGTGCCCTCCTCCCGGTTCTGGCTTCCAGCCGAGCTCTGGCCGGCTCAGCCCACTCTGTGGTCCGCCCAGTGCTGGCGCCGCAGGCGCCTGTGGGGCTGCTCCAGGCCGATGCTCAGGGTAGGGGCTCCTGAGGCACACGGCCCCAGCCCCCCGGAAGGCCCACCCTGCGCTGGGGCCTGGCCCCCGGCAGGCTCCGGGCTTCAGGACCCCCGAAGCCAAACCCAGCGGCATCTGCGGGGCCCCAGCCCCATGCAGCGCCTAGAGCCGCTCCCGTGGGAGAGAAGCCCCGTGTGCGCGGCTGCGCCCCTCAGCTCGTCAGAATCCCCCCGGCATGTTTTTGCCGGGAGCGGGGAGAAGCGCCCCAGTGTCGGGTGCCCTGCGCTCGCCGGCCCGGTCGGTGCCCACAGCCGCGGGGCTCGGCCTGCTCGAGGGCTGGCTCCGCAGAGCCCCAGACCTGAGTCCAGGTGAGACCAGCCAGCTGCACAGGTGAGATGGGGGCAGCCGGGGGCCCTCGCGGGCACGGCCCTCAAGGCCCGGCCCCACCTCTGGACCCGTCCTCAAGAACAGCTATGGGCGGCCAAAGTCCAGCCTCCTCCAGGATGGACACTGCTGCCGGAACCTTCCCCAGCACGGCCCGAGGCCATGGGCAGCCCGAGCGAGGGGTGTGGTGCCCACAGGGGCCTAGAGACTGCCCGGTGCGCCCATTGGTGGGGCCCCGGGCGGCCTAGTGGCCACAGGGCATGCACATTTTGCGTCCTGACGTGTAAGCCATGTTCCGTGTGTGATTTATTCCAAAAATAAAACCCACATTTAAAAAATTCAGCCCTGACGTCAACACCGTGTGGCCGCAACACCAAGTCACGTGGCTGGACGCACAGAGGACGCCTCGGGCCGCACACGGCCAGTCGGGGGTGCCGGCGGCGGGGCCTGACCGCAGGGTGCCGCCTCTGCCTCCTGGCGCTGGCCCGGCCGGGGGCGTGTCCCGGGGGCCTGGGCGGGTATCCCGGAGGTGGGCTCTCTGAAGCCGGGCTCCGGCGCGGCCCAGACACCCCGCCTGCCCAAGGGCCGCAGCTCCCCTCACCGCGGTCCCCATTCCGGAAGCACCCTGCCGGGAATGGGGCGCGGGCAGCCACAGGAGGCAGGCGGGGGCCAGGAGCGGGCGGCCACCCTCCCCGGGTCACCTGGCCGCAGGGGTGGACGGCATCCTGCCTGGGCAGTGACCAGCCCTCACCGCCCTGAGGGACCTGAAGCACCAGTCCTGGCTGCAGCCGGGTCTCCTCGGTACCCAGGGAGGTGAATGAGCCGTCGCCTGTCACCCAGAGCAAAGGGTCTTGCCCCAGGCAGGGCCATCGGGCCGGGACAGCCCAGAGCTGGGGGCCCCGTCTTCCGCGCTCACCCCAGGGTGACAAAGGTGGCTCAGGGCCCTGCCTCCCCCGGAGGGCCCAAGCCCGATAGGCCGATGCCAGCCCCTCCCGCCAGCAGCCGCCCCAGATAGCCGGGAGCCTCCTTATCGCCCGCCCCACCACACAGGTCCCGGCTTCCGCCGGCGCAAGGGGCCCCGCCGGCACCCCAGTGGGCGTGGACTCCGGCCCTGCCCCTCAGCCTCACCCCTCACCACCCCCCATGGAAGGACGGGCCAAGGCCCGGCTGCCACCCCCGGGTCACCTTTTCTGGGAAGGTGGGGAGCTCAGACGGCCCACCCCCCTTGAAAGGTGGGGCCACTGCAGCCAGGCCGGGGCACGGCGGGCAGCAGCGCTCCCAGCCAGACTGGTCACTCCTCGCGGGGCAAACCTTCAACTTGTGTGGCCTCCAGCCCAGCGGCAGGGGTTGGGCTTCAGGGTCCAGCAGAGCCCCCGCGGGCAGCGGTCATGCTCCCCATCCCGGGGCGCCTCAGGGCGGGGGGGGGCGCCAGGGACAAGCGGGGCCCGCGCAGGCCACGCCGGGGCCGACACCAGTTGGGGCGGGGGCTGGCGTGGGCGCAGCGGCACAGCCAGGGTCCGCCTCCGCCTCGCCGGCGCCGCCTTCCCAGCGCAGGCCTCTGCCCGCGGTCCGGCTCCTCTGGGGCCCTCCGCGGAGGCGCTCGGTCCAGGTGGGAGGGCGCGCGCCCCGCTAGCGAGCGAGCCGACGGCGGGGCGGCACGACGCCCCCGCCCGGCTCCTCGCTAGATGGGGGCTGAGCCCCGCCGCCCCCGCCCCCGCGACCCAGGCGGCAACAGAAGAGGCGGAGAGGCAGCCGTGCAGAGATCGCTCTATGTCGCGCCGGGTACCCGGCCCCCGAAAACAGCGTCCCCCCCGGGCGCGCCGGGGCTAGCCCTGTCCGGAGAGGTCCAGCGGCTGCAGGAAGGGCGGCAGCGGCAGCTCGTCCAGGGCCTCGGGGAAGCGGCCGGGCGAGATGGCGGTGACCAGCACCTGCATGGCGCGCGCGAAGAGCGACGGCGGCGCCAGGCCGGCCAGCCACTGGAACTTGTCCTCGCCCAGCAGCCGCTGCCAGCGCGGCCGGTCGCCCAGCAGCTCGCGGCGGGCCGGGCCGGCGGCGCCCGCGGGCGTGTACAGCGCCAGCAGGTCGAGCAGCAGCAGGCGGCGCTGGCGCGGCTCCCCGGGCGCCTCGGCGGCCCCCGCGTCGCGGCCCAGCTGGCGCAGCAGCAGCTCGAGCGGCGTGAGGCCGCCGCCGTCGCGCAGGCCGGGCGAGGCGCCGTGGCCCAGCAGCAGGAAGAGGCACTCGGGCCGCGCCAGCTCGCAGGCCACGTGCAGCGCCGTGCCGCCGCCCTCCACGCGGCTGCAGCCGCGCCGGTCCAGCAGGCGCGCGCGCTCCTCGGCCGGGAAGTCGCGCAGCGCGCGCAGGATGCGGCGCAGGATGCCCACGCGGTTGTAGCGCACGGCGAGCGCCACGTGCGGCCCGGGCGCGGCGCAGCAGCGGAAGCCGGCGCTGGGGGGCGCCAGCGCGCGCCGCGGGAAGGTGGCCAGCAGGTAGTGCGCGTACGCGCCGTGGTCGTGCACGAGCGCGTAGAGCAGCGCCTCGGCCGGCGAGTAGGCGGCGGCGCGCCCGCGCTCGTCCCAGTGGAAGGCCTCGCTGGCGCGCATGTCCTCGAGCAGCCACACCGGCAGCCGGTCGCGCACGGCCTGGTAGAAGGCGAACGACGACTTGCGGCACTGCTTCTGCGCCCGCGAGCGGGCCGCGCCCGCACCCTCGGGGCCGCCGTCCGCGCCCCCGGGCGGCCGCGCGTCCCACGGCATGCTGGCGGCCTGGCGACTCGGGCCACCGCCGGGCGACCACCTGCGGGCGGAGGGCTCGGGTGAGGGTCGAGGCCCGGCCTGGCCCCGACCTCCGCCCGGCCCGAGGGCACTCCCGCCTGCCTGCCCGCCTGCCCGCGGCCACCGCCACCAGCCACACCCCGGATCTCGCTGCACCTGCGCTCCCTTTCGGAACTGCCCGGATCGGGGGCACCGCTGCTAGAGGCCCTGCCCTGGCGCTGCCCGCTGTCCCGCCCGCCCTCAGTGAAACCCAGCTGCAGCCCTGCGCCCAGGGACCCGCGGCCAAAGCGCCTGCTCCCGCCCGCGCCGGATGCACCCCAGCCCACGTGGAGGAAAGGTGGGGTAGAGGGCAGGAGGCAGCGTTCCCCTCGGGCTGGCCCAGCGTTCCTCAGCGCAGCCCCACATCCTGACCCGCGTCTCTGACCTGGAGGGAGGGGCTCGAGCCCCCCGCCCCCCCAGGGCCGGGCGCAGCGTAGACTCGACAGACCTGGCTCCTGCACCGGGATCACCGAGTTCCGGCGTCGGGTGGTCACTCTCCTCCTCTGGGCCTTAGCGTCCTCATCTGTAAGAAAGGGGTACGGAGAGGGCAGCTGTGAGGCTGGGGAGCCCGACGTCCACCCAAACGCGGCTTGCTGGAGGCCGGCACCCCAGCTCCTGGGAGGAGGACGGGACCTCGGCCTGGACCTGGCGTGACAGCACCCCGTTTGCAAGTCTGCCACCTGGCGGGGTCTCCATCCCCCGAGGCGCTGCGCTCCCCCTCTCCGCGAGGGGCCCACTGAGCCAAGGTCAGTCAGTCTCTGGGCCAAGGCAGGGCCTGGGTCTCCTGCCTCCCACCTGGGGGGGCTCGCGCCGGACGTGCTGGGGAGCCCAGGCGCCCCCGGGCGCCGGCCGAGCCCTGACCTTGCCCTCGGCGCCCGCCGGGCCACGACTCGGCCGCCCGCCCCCCGGAACGCTCCCGGGTGCCGCAGGTGTGCGCGCGGCTGGCGCGGGGCGCCCGGCGAGCTCGGTACAGCGGGGGCCCCGGGCCGCGAGTCCGGCCGCGGCCCCGAGAGGGGTGGGCCGCCCGGCGGCCGCGGGTCGGGCGAGGCCGCGGGTCGGCGGCGGGGCTGCCCCGGCGCGGGCGGCGCGTCGAGGGGGCTCACCGTGGGGCGGCGGGCCGCGGGCCGGCGAGGGTCCCGGGACGGGGGGCGGGGAGCCGCCGCCGCCCGCCGCCGCCGCAGCCGCGCTCTGAGCGCCGGGCCGATCGCTGGGCGGCGGTGCGGGCGGACGGCGGCGGCGGGCGGCGCAGTGCGGCCGGGCCGGGCAGGACCGCGGGACCGAGCGCCGCCGCCATTGGCCCGCGCCCCCGGCGCCCGCCGCCGCGCATTGGCCGCCGCGCTGCACCATTGTTGCGTCACCGCCGGCGGGCGGGGCGCCGGGCGGGACCCGCAGAAAAGTTGGAGAAACTTGAGGGCGCCGGCGGGCGGGGCGCCGGAAGCCCGGGCTGCGGCGGGGCGCGGGAGCCACTTGCCTGGCCGCCCCGCGGCTCGCGGCGCGGGAGCCGCGGCCACCTTGGGCAGCGCCTCCTCCGGGGCCGCGCCCCCGGGAGCTCCGTCTGCGCCCGCCGCCGGGCCTCGCGCGCCGGGGACTCCGCAGGGCCGCCTGTCGTCCGGTGTGCTCCTTGCTGCCTCCCGCGTCGCGGTGGGCTCGTGACCCGGCCACCGGCCAGGAAATGGGGCGCACTAGGAGGCGGTCTCCAAGTGAGGACGGGCGCGGCGGGCAGTCGGCGCTCCCCTGCTTTCCTTAGATGCTTGCGGGGGTGTGCGCCTCACAGTGCCCGCGGTTTGGGGCTCCAGGGCTCAGGCACCAGAGTCCTGCGAGACACCCCCCCCCAGACCCTGCCGGCCCACCCCACAGCGCAGCCAGCATTACCCCGGGGGCCGGGGAGGCGCCCCCCAGGCGCACAGAAACCAGGCACCCGGCCAGGACCAAGCCAGCCGCTCCCTGGCTCCCGCCCCCCAAGCTGCGAGGGCCCCTCCAGGCCTGTTTCAGGGGTCCCCAACTCGCACATCTGAGTGCCATGGGGGCTGGAGGGGGCAAAGAGGATGGGGGTCCTGGGGTTGACAGTGGCTTTGGGGGCCCCCAGGCCAGGGGCGTCCTCAGGAGGAGCCGGCCCTGAGTGGTGTGCAGACCCCTCCGCACTCTGCTCACAAGGGCGCCCCCGAGTCTCCATGGCGACCAGGCAGGGGAAGGACTTGGGGGGGGTGTTCCCCTTAACCCCCTTGCGGCCGCCAGGCACCCCCAGGCTGGCGCCGCTGGCCCCCGCTGAGCCCTGCGTGGGCATGGATGTGGCCGGAGGGCGGGAAGGCCTCCTGCCCCCCACAGCCAGAGCAAAGGTCTGGGGCGGCAGAGTCAGGCAGGAGCCGGCGCGGCCTCGGGTGTGGGGCAGGTGCGCGCAGCCCGGTCGGGTTTCTGGCGTTTCTGGCGCTCGAGCGAGAGACCAGCCCGGGCGGCGGGGCCGGTGAGCTGGCCGGGCAGGTCGCTCAGCGGCAGAATGTGGCGGAGGGGGTGACTGCCGCCTCGGCACCCCACTGGGATGGGGTTTGACCTTTGACCCCGTGATGTTCCCTGGACCTGGCCCAAGACAGGCCCCCCTCCCTCCTGGCGCCCCAAGCTGGGGTGTAGCGAGGGGCTCTGGGCGGCGGGGTGAACGCAGAAGGCCCTGCAGGTCAGTCGGCGCCCCAGGCCGGCTCAGGTTTCCTCGGGCAGCCCCGGCCGCTGCGGGAAGCGGGGAGCCCCCAGGTGGGCGCGGGGGAGCAGCCAGTCTGGAAGGCCCTGCAGCAGGGGAGGGTGGGGGGTCGCAGCAACAGGGTTTGGGGGAGAAGCACGTGCTGATGCTGACCCCTCTAGGAAGAGAGCGTCCAGGCAGAGATGTGGGGGGCGGGGTGCACTGGGTTCCTGGGAACCCCAATATTCTGAGCTGGAGGCGTGGTCCTCTGGGAGGAGGCCTCCAGCCCGAGACTCCGACCAGGCGCCAGGCGGCCCTTGTGGAGGCGGCCAGGGCAGGGGTGGGCGGCGGGAGGAGGACGCGCCCACGGGCCTGAGCTCCCAGCGGCAGGGGCCCAGGAGCCCCGACCTTGCGGAGCCCGCGGGGGCGCCGCGGACAGTGCCTGGGGGTGCGCGCGGCCGTCTCCCTGGCTCGGTGTCCCCGGGGGTCTTCTCAGACACCTCCTACTTCCAGGGTCATCTGCCGAGCGCGAGACGGGCGCACTGGCCAGGCCCGGCTGCCCTGGCGAGGCTGGCAGAGCCGCCGCCCGGTGCTGCGGGTGCAGGGAGGAGGCGGGTGCCAGGCACTGGGCTCAGGCAGCTCCTCCTGGCAGCGGCACGGGCTGAGGAGCCGCCTCTGGGCACTCCCGCCTGCACCTGGGACGCGAGTGAGGCGGGTTCAGGTCTCCAAAGGAAGGTGTGCAGAGGGCAAGGCCAGTACGGAGTGGCCAGGCCAGGGCCAGGTGAGGGTGGGCACATCCCGCCACCTGCCTGTCTCAGCCTGGCCCCCTTCCTGCTGGACGCGGCCAGAGCCCCCGGCCCCAGCAGTCTGCAGTGGGCCTGCCCGGCCCTGCCCGGCATGGGGGTGAACCAGCCGCTCAGCCAGAGCCCCCAGCTTCAGGCACGGCCTCTGCCTTCGCCTCCTGGCAGAAGAGGAGGGAGAGGTGCTGGCTGTGTGGGCAGGGCCGCCTCTCCACCGAGGAGGGACGGGGAGGACACCCAGGAGGCTGGGCCAGCGGCAGGGCCTCTGGAGGCGCCTCGTCCTAGATTCGAGCCCAGAGTGTGAGGGACCCCGGCGGGCGGGGCGGGCCTGCTCCTCTCCCCGGCTGGCAGGGGGGACCCGAGAGCGGGGGCCACCTCCCTCGCACCTCCCTGGCATCCCTGGGTCCTGGCAGCTCGGAGCCGGTGAGTGCTGTTCGGCCTCACACAGCCGGAGACAGGGGCCCGCAGACAATCCCTGGCTCCTCAGCGCGCTCCCCAGGACAGTCCCTGTCACCCCGCCCGACGGGGTGGTGCTCCCCTCCCGCACAGCGCCCAGAGGCACTTGGTGCCTGGGCCAGAGGGGCCTGAGCTCTGCTCTCAGGCTGGAGCTGAGAAGGACCTAAGTGGGCAGTGGCCGCCCTGAGCGCAGCCCCTGCGCCGAGCCCCACTGAGCCCCACAGGAAGTGCAAAGAAAACGCAGCGGAGTCTCCTCGAGCAGGGAGAACCCTCGCTGGCCTGAACCGGGCGGGCGTGGCAGTGCCCTGGCCAGGGGCCGCCCTGGGAGGAGGGGGCCTGCTAGTCCCGGCCCCTGTGTGCTCTGCCCCTGGGGCTCGGTCAGAGGCATCTGGCTGCGCGGCAGGCTTGTCTGTGGCCCGGATCTCGGGGACTCACCTTACAAGCGGGGAAACTGCGGCTACAGGGGACCCTGCTGTCCTCATCCTCCCCAAGGAGGGAAGGCTCTGGTGTTGGAGTTCCTGACTCCCTGGGCTTGTGGAGTCCCTGGGAAGTCCCCCTCTCACAAGACCCAGATCCCCAGGTACAGGCTGGGCTGGGGCCCCCACCCCAGGTCGGGGTCCGCAGCACCTCTGAGCGGCTTCGCTCACTGATTTGGTCAGTACAGGCCCTTGGGTCTGAGCAGCAGGGGTGGCTGGACAGAAGGCTTCCTGGAGGAGAGGCCGCCTTAGACGAAGGGGATGAGGCACCTCTCCCCATCGCCAGTCCAGGTCCACCCCTCTTCCCTGGGCCCTCCCCCTTCCCAGGGCCAAGCAGCCCTCGGGCCTTTGCACCTAAGGGCCCCTCCTCTGGACACCCTTCCCCGGAAGTCTGCAGCGCGTCATTACAGGGATCACCTGGCTAAAGGGGAATGAATCACCCTCCTGGGGGTGTGCCTGTCCCCCGCACACAGGCGGGGCCTGGCTGTCCCTGGAGGAGGGTAACAGGCGCCCCATAAATGCTGGTGACTAAGTGGAGGAGTTAGTGGGGCTGGACAGGTGAGTCCCGGCTGGGGTGGGCGTGGGGGTGGCTGCGTGGGCCGGCACCCTGCGCCATCGCCCAAACCCCGACCAGGTGCGCCGGGGGTGCTGAGACGTGGGGCTGCCCCGGGAAACGTGGCGCCTCTTATGGGCCACGAACACCGAGGGACCCCAGGCTGGCCAGGCCTGCGCAGTCTCCGCCTCCTCTGCACCCCACCTGATTGTACACCGCGGCTCGGGCCATGCTCCACGAAGAGTGGCGAACTGCAGTGAAGTGAGTCACTGGGGAAACTGAGGCCGGAGGGCCTGGCCCAGGTCACACCGCTCCGACAAGTCCGAATGACGGTGCGCCCGGGGGACCAGCCCCGCGCGGGGACGTGAGCCCACCCGGCCCGGATTCCTGCGGCCTCGCAAGCACTCTTCCCAGAGGAAACTGAGGCTACGGGCTTGGAGCCACTCCGAGTAGGGAGTGGGGGGACGTCGGGCCCGGGGCTGGGAGAGGGGAAGCCACTGCGTGGACCGTCCTGTGCCCACGGCGGCTAGTGGTGCCGGCGCGGGCCCACACTGCCCCTGGCGGCCGCGCGCGTCCCCGCTATCCAGCGGGGGGCGGGGGCGTCTGCGGCCTCACCTCGGCCGGACACCCCCCGCCCCGCTCGCCGCTCGCCAGGCGGCCTCCGCGGGCCCCTTCCTCTTCTGGGGCTCTGTCCTCGCCACAAAAGCGCCAGCAGTCCGCACCCCTGCAGCCATTTGCCCGCCGCTTCCGGGGTGTCGGCCCCCTTTCCTCGTGGGCGGGGCCCGGGCCTGCCGCTCTCCCGACAGCCAATCAGTTTGCTCTTTCCTCGTGGGCAGGGCTGGGCTCTGCCAACGGCCAATCAGTGGTTGCCCTTTTCTTGTGGGCGGGGCCCTGGCCTGCAGTTCCCCCCCCCGGCCAATCGGCAGTTAAGCCCTTCCCCGTGGGCGGGGTTCTGGCCTACCGCTGCCCTGACAGCCAATCAGCAATTTGCTCTTTCCTCGTGGGCAGAGCCCGGGACTGCCCCTGCCGCGACGGCCAATCAGCAAGTCGGGGCCGGGCCTTTTGCCCGAGCGGCGGGCACGGGAAGCGTCGGTTCCGCGGCGCCCGAGTGTCGCGTCGTCGCGCCTCCCCAGAGAACAGGCCTTGGGCCTAGCTGTCCCCTCCGACCTCCGGACGCGGCGCCCCGGGGACCTCCTGGGCCCCGGCCCGCCCCTCTCTCGACCGCCCCAGGTGCACTTCCAGGAGGCTCCCGCGTGCTACTGGGCGAGAGCGCGGCATTTACAGATGCAGACACCGAGCTCCGTGCGGCCAGCGCGGGGTACACAGCCCGCGGGAACCTAACCATTCCCGAGACCCACGTTGTGCTGCCCCCTTTAGTGCCAGTCCACCCAAGCCTGGACTCTGCGCCCACTGCAGGGGCTCCTCCGCCTGGGACATGACCTAGGGGCTCGCGCTGTGTGCATGGGGATGTCAGGGTCCCTCCCTCTGCCAGCCCCTGTCCAGTGGGCAGTGGCGCTCTCGTGGGGAGGGTCCTGCCAGGCGCACTAAAGCCCTAAGTTTTACTGCCATGGTGGAGGACCATGGGACGGGACTGAAGATGAGGCCCCAGGAGGGGCAGATGGGCAAACCGCCCATCTGGACAATGATGGACAGAAGGGCAAAAGGGCAGGTGTGTGTAACAGACAGCCCCCCACCGTGGCTTGAAACAACTGGACTCACTCTCCCTAAAGCCAAAATCCAGTGTTCAGTCTGACCCACTCTTTTTTTTTAAAAAAAAGATTGATTTATACATACAAGCTGGGGTACAGGCCAGAGGTGTGGGGCGGCGAGAGGGTTCACCAGAGACAGAGCGGGGAGCAGAACAGGCAGATCAGAACTACACTGCTGAGGGGAGCAGCAGGTGAGGCAGGAGAGGTCTGCCGCACCATGTGGGATTCTCCCCGGCCGGGCGTCGAACTCGCGTCACCGCTGCCGACAGTTCCACAGCGCAGCGTCCAACCGCTGCCCCACCGGGGAGGCCCTGACCCACTCTTCTTAGTCAATAGAAAGGCCAGGATCTTGCTCCCGAGCAGCATCCAGCATTGTGCAGCCGGCTCCACTACTGTATGTGACAGGGTGGTGCTGCCCAGTGCAGCAATCTGAGGTCATTTATGCAGCGCAGCTGGCTGGAGGCTCGCTGCCAAGTGGCTGCCGTGGATTCACGGTCCCCTGGAGCTCAGCTGGTGTCACCAAAAGGCCTTTGCACTCTGCTGGTCACTGCATACGGCTAGCTTGGGCTCCCGCCCAGCATGGCACCTGGCTCCCTTGTGAGTAAGTCCCAGTGTACAAGTATAACAGGGTGGTCCCCAGGAGAAAGGGTGTGTCCCAGGTTCCCTGTCCCGCCCAAGGTAGGGTGGGACTGAGCAGGATGTAAGAAGCTGGAGAAGAGAGACAGACACACACAGAGGAGACAGACACATAGACAGAAGACAGGAGGAGACGGAAGAGGATGGAGCCAGAAGAGGCCCAAGGAGCAGAGAGACTTGTAAAGAAGCTGCACTGGCCTGGACTGAAAGAGATGTGGGTGAGAGACCAGTGGGGAAGTTTACGACGGCTGTGTTGATTTTTTTTTTTAAGATTTATTTATACATACAAGCTGGGGTACAGGCCAGAGGTGGGGGCGGTGAGAGGGTTCACCAGAGACAGAGCGGGGAGCAGAACAGGCAGATCAGAAATACACTGCTGAGGGGACCAGCGGGCGAGGCAGGAGAGGTCTGCGATGCCATGTGGGAATCTCCCCGGCAGGGCATTGAACTTGCATCGCTGCTGCCTACAGCTCCACAGCGCAGCACTTAACCACTGTGCCACCAGGGGGGCCCCTGATTTTGGTTTTGATTTCGTTCTGTTCCTCTGAGAATTGTCTGGCTGTTTCTGACCCTTATGTGTGGGTCCCTGCCAAATGCTGCTCTAGACTTGTGGCAGGCTTTCGGGACTTGCTTTGGGCCAATCCCGTTTGGGTGGACTGGTACCCACCAGGGGTTGGATAATGTTGGGTGCTTGACTTAGATACTATAGTGTTTGTCTTCTCTGTCCTTTCTAGTTGTATTAAAGTTTCTTTCCACAAAGGTCCTGTATGTTTTGTATTGGTGCGGCGGATGGCAGAACTCATTTAGACCAGGGCTGGTCTGGGGTTTCGGGGGTGCCCCTCTCCTGCCCTGTAACACAAGGGCAAGTCCAGCTCCACTCCTGTTGCTCTAGGGGCTACTCATGGGCCAAAGCGAGTAGCAGAGCCCAGCGGCCTGCAGGACCTCGCAGGACACAGACGCCAGGAAGCAAGGGCATTGGTGCTGCGGTGGGGAGGGGATGGCAGACGGGCGGGGAGACCTCCGGGCGGGAGACCTTCAGGATCTAGAGGGGCCAGGAGCTCTGTTCGCCCTGCCCCACCTCCTCAGGGCTCTGTGGAGGCTGGAGGATAATCAAGCACTAAGTAATGGTGCAAATGGGGGAAATGGCTGCCTGGGGACAGGAGCTCTGGACAGGGGATGCAGGGTGATGGGGGGGGGTTTGGGATGCTCTAGATGAGATGGTCTGGGAAGGCTTCTTGGAGGAGGTGGCATTTAGGTTGACAGGAGCAAGACTTGGATGGGGGCAGGGGATAGTCGATTCCAGGCAGAGGGGACAGCTAGGGCAAAGGCCCTGAGATGGGAAGGAACTTGGCACAGTTGGGGACTAGAGAGAGCCAGGGTGGAGGGGGAGGGCCAGGGGCACGGCCAGCTCGTGTTAGGTCTTGCAGGCCTGGCCACTGAGGTTGGGCCTCTCTCCACGTGCAGCGCAGGGCTACCCTGGAGCACTGTGACCGAGACCGCAGGGGCCCCTGAGCAGCTGCTGCCCACCAGGCCCCGTTCTCGGTCCACAGGACTCCTCGGTGAGCAGAACACAAGCCTGGCTGCCCTTCCGGAGTGTGACCGGGTTTGGGAATTTAAAACAAAGCGCACTGCGGACGGGTCGGGACAGGCTAGAAAAGGGCGCCAGAGTAGGGGCCGGGGTTGGGAAATGCTGAGGCTGGAAGACAACCTTTATGGCCTGCACTTAGGCAAAGAGGCCTTAGTGTTTTTGCTTTTTTTGTTTTGAGGATTTATTTACTCATGCAAGAGTTGGGGTGTAGGCCAGAGATGGGGGGGTGAGAGGATTCCCCAGAGACAGAGTGGGGAGCAGAACAGCGGATCCACTGATATCCACTACTGAGGGGGCAGCGGGGAGACAGGAGAGCTCTGCTGTGCCCTGTGGGAAGCTCCCTGGCCGGGGATCGAACTCGTGCTGCAGTGGCTGCAGACAGCCTCATAGTTCTGAGACTTAACCCCTTGCACCACCAGGGAGGCCCTTTTTGTGTAAAAGAAAAAAATGGATAAATTGAACTTGACCAAAATGATAAACATTTGCACTTTACAAGATACCAATTAATAAAAGGAAAAACTACGCCTCAGACTGATGTAGAATATTTGCAAATCTTTATTTCCAGAATATGTCAAGAATTCTTAGAACTGGGAGCGCCACAGGGCACAGCAGACCTCTCCTGTCTCCCCGCTGCTCCTCTCAGCAGTGGATTTCAGTGGATCCCCCGTACTGCTCCCCACTGTCTCTGAGGAACCCTCTCACTCCCACACCTCTTACACCCCACTCCTGTATGCACAAATAAATCTTTAAAAAATAAAAGGAGGGAAAATGCTGGGGCTTTGAGGGCCCCCCTCTCCCTCGGAGCTTTCCAGGTGGCAGCGCCCAAGCCCTGGGGGCCGTTCAGTGCAGCAGAGCCCTAAGTCAGGATCCCCTGCTGAGGCCCCCCCCTCCATGGGCCTTCTGCGTTGTTTACAGAAAACTTTCCAGGAGGGAGCGAGGCCTGCTTAGAATGATAAGTGCTTCGAACCACAAGAAGGTCAACCCTCAAGTTTAAATTCTCCCAAACTGGGGAAATCATTCTCCTGCCAACCACAAGCTCCAGGCCCAGGGGCGCCGGCCCGGCCCAGGGGGGCGGGCAATCAGTGCGGGCAATTAGGGGCACAGCTGCTCCTCCGCTGAGGTGGGGGCTTCTGGCTGGAAGACCCTCCGCTGGGACGAGCCAGCCCCACCCCGCGAGCCCCGGAGGGCGGCAGAGTCCAAGGCCTCACCGACTTGAACCTGGAACCAAAGGCAAGGGGGACCCACAGACCCCGGCGCAGGGGCCCCAGGCCCCAACGGACTTGAGGCGAGGTCAAAGAGAGCAGTCTGGCGCCCTGAGGCGGCCCGCTGCCTCCAGGGGCAGGGCGGGGGGCTGCTTGGAGGGGCCCCGGAAACTGTGGGGTCTGCTGCGGGGGTCAGAGAGGTGTGCGCAACCCGCGGGATCCCTGGCAGCCAGGCCCTGGCCCTCGGCCCGCGCCCCAGAGGCGGCCAGCGGTTAGGTGACCGGGAGGCCGTCCTGGGGCCTGGGCGTCCCAAGCGGCTCCCAGGCCGGAGGCAGCCCGGGGTGCGGACAGGCCGAGGGCCGGGAAGCCGGGGGTGTTGTTCCAGACAGCTCGGCTATCGGCGCGGAGGACACGCGGCCCCGGCGGCTGGAAGCAGGTCTGGGCCTTTGCGCCCCGCAGAGCCCCAGCCCTAGCGCACCGCGGCGTGGCCCGGACGAGCCTCCTCTCTGCTCTCCCCCGACCTGCAGTGGGTCCCGCGGCGCGGGGCGGGGCCAGGGCCGGACACGCGCCTGAGTCCTGGGCATGCGCAGTGGCGGACGGCGGTGGGCACGGTGAGTCCTCCCGGGCCTGGCCCTGCCCCAAGGGCACCAGCCCACCACGGCCCTGCAGACAAGCCCGGGGCACGGCCCGCTTCTCCTGGCCAGGCCGAGGCTGGACCTAAAGGTGATGTGAGCCTGCCTGCGGCGCGTCCTGCCTGCACCCGCTCCCGGGCAGCCCCGGGCAGCTCTGGGGACGGCCCCCTGGCCAGGGCGGCCGTGCTGGGCGAGGCACCGCGTCAGAGATGCCCCTTGGGAGACCCCCACACACACTGGCCCGGGCCCTGCCAAGGGGCCTCCGTGGCCTCAGCGGCCCAGGCCCTGACCGCCTGCTCTCCTGCCCCCGATGTGGACAGCTCCCTCCCGCAGGCCGGAGGGGAGGCAGGACCAGACCCCTCCTGGGCAAGACCCGAGTCCCTCCGCCAGCCCATGGGGTGGGCAGTGTCTCCACCTGGTCTTGTCAGGGCCCCAAGAAGCCCGGGGAGGGGCAGTGCCCGCGGCCCCTGGACCTGGCGCCACACGGCCCTGCCTCTTCCAGCTTCAGTCGTCGCCTCGAACTGGCCTCACGGCAGATGGGGGCACCGGCGAGGCCCAAGGTGGCCTTGGGGACCTGGGGTGTCTGTCCGCTCAGACTGTCCTCCTTCCCACCGGCGCTGGCTGGCCGCCCTGGGGCCACCTCAGCTCCCAGAGGCCCCGGCCGCAGGGGCGCCCATCAGCAGGGAGCCGGCCGGGGACGGGCGGTCTGGCACACCCCGGCTGACGACACCGCGAAAGAGGAAGCCGGCACTGGGGAGGGCAGAGGAGACGCGGGACCAGGGCGGGCGGGAGGAAGCCGGGGCCTCGGCGGGCAGGCCTGAGCGCCCTCCCCTCCAGCGCCCGGGAAGCTGGTGGCAGCGGGCGGGTGAGGGCGGGATGGGGTCAGGAGGCCAACACGGAGGCGGTGCCAGGGCCTCGGGGCCTCCCAGCCACGGCGGGGCCCACAGCCTCCTGCCCCCAGGACCAGCGGGCTCCGAGCCAGCCAAGAGGCTGCGTGGCCTCCCCGCCCAGCTTCCGAGACCCCCGTGCCGCGGTGGACCTGGGCCTCGGGCTCAGGACGTGGGGCGGGAGCAGGCCTCGGCAGGCCAGCACTCCCAGAGGCTGTCTGGTCCCGCCACGCCCTGGAGGCGGGTGGTTTCATTCCAGGGTGGACACCGACACCCCAGAGATGCTCTGTCCCCAGGGCCCTGGGTGGCCTAATCTCCCAGGCCCCGGGGGGGCTCTGCCGGGGGCCTGGCTGGCCATGTCCGGCCCCAGTCATGACCTGGGGCTCACCGAGGCTCGGTGGGGGACCTGGGGTCCAGCTAGGATATCCCTTGGGGCTCCGATCAGGGGCGCGCCTGGGGCGGGGTGGCCTCACAGAACGATGGCGGCAGCCTCCAGGCTGGGGTCACCCCGCCGCAGGATCCACCAGGCTGGAGACCTGGAGATTCTCCCCGGATTCCCGGAGAGGGGCCGCTCCCTGCTTCTGGGTGGCTGAGCCAGCAGCCCCGGGCTTGGGCTAGGACCCCGGGAGATTTCACACACCCCCACATCCAAGCTCTGGACTGATGTTCTCAACCCAGTGTCCCTGCTTTGGGGCTCTGGAGCCTGGATACCAGGAACTGGGTGTTCGGGTCCCAGTTTCCGGCTTCTGGGGTCCACAGGCGGGTCGGCCTCCTGGCCCTGCGGGAGGCCGCAGCAGTGAGACCAAGGAGCGACTTCCGAAGCCCTGGGCCACCTCCAAAGTGCAGACGTCCGCCCTGCTCCAGCAGGGGCCATCAGGAGCCCCCCATCTTACGGAGTGGAGACTGCGGCCCAGGCCTCTGGAGATGGTCAGGGACCTGGCCTGGAGCTCCTGGGGGGGCAGGGAGCGGGATGACCACTCATGACCCAACCCAGCCCCCTCCCCCATCGTGGGCCTGGCCCGTCCTTGCAGGCCACGGCCCTCCGCCCGGACCTGTGGCCCCAGCTGGGGAAGAGGCCCTCCCCGGGCCCTGGGCTGCGCGCTCCTTCCCCCGAGTGGCTGCCTCCCGGCCATCTCCTCCTCCCGAGCTGGGCCTGGCGGCTCTGGCGGCTCTGCCGGGAACGCCCACGGCCTGCCAGGCCGGCTGGGGGAGCGCAGCGGGCCAGGCCCCACCCCCGGCCTCTGAGCTTCCGGGCTTCCGGGCTGCTCTTCCTGGGAGAAACCAAGGCGGAGGGAGAGTCAGGGTGCCCCCCGAGGCCCCTGAGGACCACGAGGAGTTTCCAGGCCCACTGAGGCAGCTGTGCCTCAAAAGGGTGTCCCCAGGCCCCACCGAGGGGGTGGACACAGCCATGTGAGCAGGGCTGGGCAAAGGGGAGTTGGCAGGGTCCCGGCAGGAGTCCTGGCTGGGAGCGAGACCAGGGCCCCTCAACCAGGGCCCCGTCAGTGCTGCTCCCTGATGCCCCTCACCCCACCCCGCCACACCCACACTCTCCAGGCTGCCCTGGGGAGCCCCGATGGGAGGGAGCAGGCTGCAGGGCTGAGCCCGGACATGTGCTGAGGCTTGCGTGTCCCCACGCCCGTCCTCACGGGCTGGGCCGGCTGGCGGGGCTGGGCAGCTGCAGGGCAGAGTGGGGCTGGGGGTTTCCCCAGGGGTCCATCTCCCCCCGGTACAGACGTCCCGGCGGCTTCCTGCCCCACACACGGCCCTCTAGCACCGGCCGGGCATCTTCAGGGTGCAGCAAGGCTTCCTCAAAGAGGGCGCGCCCCAGCCTGAGCAGCGCCTTGGACAGAACCCAAGCCCACGCCCAGCCTCTCCCACTGGCACCTTCCTCCAGCGTAACCCAGGGGAACTACCTGCTCACGCCCACTGAGCGGCCTCCCCACGCCGCTGCTGCTACGATTTGGGGAGGCATCTGTCTGCCGCTGGCCTGCTCTGTCCTTCCCTGGGCGGCCGCAGCCTTTCCTGGGCCGGGGGAAGGTCTCCTCGGAGCCCCTCCCGCCACAGGCTTCCTCCCAGCGGCCTCCTCTCCTCGCCTTTCCTTCCTTGGCGTCTTAATGCCTTTAAGCGGCTGAGACCTGGACCTTGTCATCTCTCTGGAGCTGGGCCCCTAGCGGGAGAGCAGCCATCTCTGCTGCTCCGCCAGCGGGGCCCCAAGCCCAGCTCCAGACCTGCAGGCCCCACTCTTTCTCCAGAGGCTCACACCCCTTGGGAAACTTTGCCCAGCCCCCACTTGCCCTTCGTGCCTTTGACTTCCTGGCGCCCTCCTCTGTGCAAACAGGAAAGTTCCACTTTATGACGCTTGGGGTTAAGATGAACAAGAGTAACATCGGCAGTAAACATCTTGGCCCCAGAGACTCCCCTCACCCCCATCCAGGGAGAAATGGGGGGCAGGCTCCACCCATTGGAAGCTGGCCAACTGGGCCCTGAACCCAGGTCTGTGTGCGCTACACACCATGCACATGTACACGCATGCTACACACGTACACACAAACACATCACGCATGTACATATCACACGCAGGGACACAACACATACATTTAAACACACATAATACACATGCAGGTACACAAATGCAGACATGTACGTATGCACACACACACAACTGCACATACAAATACACAAACACACGTCCACACAAATGCACGTGCAGACTCGGGGGAGGCCCAGGTGAAACCTTGCTGGGTGCGGCCTTCCCTGCTGACCGCCCCAAGCACCTCGCCGCTTCCTGAGCAGCCTTTCCTCACCGTCCGGCCCGCACCCCACGTCGCTGAGGCAGCAGGGCACGGGCGGGGGGCCACCCCACCGGGAGCAGTGGCCAGAGGACAGGGCTGGAAGCGCCCAGTGGGAAGGCTGGGGCTGGGGGGAGGAGCGAGGGTGTGAGCAGGGCGGCGGGTGCTGCTGGCTGCCCCGGCAGGAAGGGCCGCCGCAGCCTTCGGGAAGGCGCTGAGCTGGGGTGCGAGAGGAGAAGGGCTGGTGGGGAGAGAGGGACCGGAGAGGCCCAGGAGGAGAGGCCGCTGATGGATGGAGCTGGGTGTGGGGCCACATGGGGGCCTGAAGGGGTGTCCCCTCCATTTAGACGTCTAGAGGCCCCAGAGAGAGCACACTCGCACCTGCAGCTAATTCTGCAGCAGTCGCAGACTTTCCGCCCCTTTGCCCAGCTCACCAAGCGCAGCCCACACCTCCAAGGCCAGGGCAACAGGCTGACCCGTCCACCAGCCACACCCACCCGACCTGCCAGCAGTGGGGGCACTTCCAAGGAGCCCCTGGAGGCCGTGAGTCCACCTGTCGCTCCCCCACGCTGGGAGCCCCAGGGGCTACGCAGCGATACTGCTGAAGTGACTGAGCGTCGGAAACCGCCATGGAGTGAGGCGAGATGAGGCCTCGCCAAGCGGTGTGAGCACCATCTGCTCCCAGCCTGCCCGCTCGGGGCTGGTGGCCAGAGGGGCTCCCCGGGGCTCCCAGGGGAAGAGGCAGGCACCCCAGACCCAAGGGTGGTTATGAAGGAACCTCAGCCCCTCACTCCTGCTCCTCCTACCACGGGAGGCAGCACCGCGTCGCGCCCTCTCCAGGGGCAGGGACTGCGTGACGGGGTCTCCCAGAACCCAGCGCTCCCTGGGCCCGCGCCCCACCCCAGGGGCCCCGTTACCGCCTGCACTTCGTGGCCCAGAGGGAAAGGCTTGCCCGGCGCAGGAAGCGTCCCCGCCCGGGAGGGGCTGCCGCGGAGAGGCCCCGAGCCCGGGCAGACGCCCCTGCGGGGAGCTGAGGAAGGCTGGAGTCGGAGCTGGCACCGGGGGCGCCCGGGGTGGGCTGGGGGGTCGGTGAATCCCGGGAGGGGCGATCACGCCCAGGAAGAGTGGGAACGGCGCCCAGGCGGGCTGCGTCTCGGGGGGCCGAGGCTGAGCGCGTGGGGCGCGGCCTTCGCCTCCTGGGGCGGTGGGCAGGTGAGGGGCAGGGAGGCTGGACGCGAGCTTGCCCGGGCCGCCTTGGGCGTAGAGGGCCGGCGGTGCAGGAGCGCGGTGGGGAGCTGGGGGCGGGTCAAGGGGGGCGGGTTGGGGTGGGGCCGGTCCTGCCGGTGGCCACACCCCGCGCTCGCCCGCCGGGGCGGCTCCGGACCCCGCCCAAGCTGACGCCGCATGGGCCGCCCAGATCCGGCCGAGGCCAGCAGCCGGGAGCGTCTCGCCGTGCGGCGCCTCCAGGCTGTGCCCCCTCCCCAGCCGGTCCGACCCGTTTGCCCGCGCCCTGCTGGCGATCCTCGGCCCTCGCCCCGCTGCCCTGGGAGACAGGGCCCTCGGGGCGCCGCCCCCCGCGCAGCAGCTGTCACACTGCTAGGCTGGCCTCCCCCTCCAGGGAGCCCACCAGGCCTCCTCACCATTCGCACAGCTTTTCAAGGTTTTCGGGGAGTGAGCTTCAGAATTCCAGCCTCACCCCCCTCCCCCGCCCCCCAACAAAGGCAGAAATTTGGTTTCTCAGAACCAGCTTCCCGGAGCTCACCCGGTGCCGCAGGACCTGGCCATGCCCGTCCTCTCCAGCGGCCCTCCCTGTCCCTCCTGACCAGCCTCAAAATCTCCAGCGAACACGACAGCCCCCCCCAATCTCATCTCACCACTCAGCCCCCAGGACCCCTGAGCGGGCGTGGGCTCGCTGGTGCTGGCCCCCTTCTGGCCCCGCACGCCTCCAGCCGCCCCTCCAAGCCATTCCCCTGCCCACCAGGCCATTCTCCCTTGGCCAAATGTCCACATCGTTTTCCCTCCTTTAAGGCTCGGGTTTGACAGTGACCTAAGGCCTCTGGGCCTCAGTCTCCTGGCGGGAGCAGGAGGGGACCATGCTTTGGGGTAGGGTGGGGGAGCTGAGACATGGGGGCGGCACACAGGGCGCCCCTCCCCCGCTGGCCTGCCCACCCATCCCTCTCCTCCTCCGGTCACTGGGCCTGGGCGGCCACGAGGCGCCCCCCACCCCAGAAGCGGCCCGGAGGCCGCAGGGGGCACATCCACTTGGAGCTGCTGGGGTGGGGGTGGGGCCAGCGCAGGGGCCCAGGGCTGGGGACAGTGGGAACCAGGGTGCCTTGAGGTGCTCAATCAGATGGTCCAGGCGCCGACCCCAGTTGAGTCTGGGCTTCCCCGTCAGGAAAGTGGGTGCAGGGCCCCGGCTTCCTGCCAGGGTGCCCCAAGGGTGTTTTATGTCCAGAAATAACTATAAGGCCAGGTCCCCAGAAACTTCTCTGGGAAAGAGGCTTCTGTGACCTGGTCTCCACCTACCGTGATGGCCTCTGCAGACCCCATCCCCTGGGGAGCCCCTTGGGGAGCCTGCGGTTGGGCACAGGGGCGCCCCCCTACAAGCTGGCCTGGCAGCTGTGAGCTGAGTCCAGGTCCCGGGCGGGCAGGGAGGCCCGGAGGGACCCAGGGGCCACCAAGGGCTCCGGTGGTGGGTGCAGTAAGGTCAGACTCTCCCTCACCAGCCTCGGTCACCCCCGCCCCACCCAGGGTGCCTTCTGGGTAAGGGTACGCCAGCAGCGGTCACCTCCCCAGCTCTGGCCTGGGGGACACAGGCTGCTGGCTGGGGAGGGGCACCGGTTGGCCTCCCCGGGTGTGTGGGCGGGCCCCTTGTTCTGGGAGCTTGCAGCTCTGCGTCTGTCTCTGCGGTGCTCCCAGACCCTCCTCCTCACACCCCAGGAGATTTGAACCCTATCCCACAAGGGAAGACTAATCTGGTTGCCTTGCAAATCATGGGCCTCGATGGCAAACCCCCAGCTGCCTGCCGCCCTCTCCATCTTGTCCCTCAGGCTGGCCCTCAGACCTAGGCACCCGGTGTGCAGGCCCATTTCACAGGCAGCAGATGGGGTCGGAGGTCCTGGACGAGGGAACTCCTGGTTCCCTCCTGTGTGAGGGCCCCGCCACCTCCAACCTCAGAGCCCTGCTCCCAGGTCCAGCTTGTCCCAGAACCCTTCCAGTCCAACTCACTTCCCAGCCGGGGATGGGCCAGCTCAGTGCCCTGGGTGCCCACCGGGGAGGGCACACCCGCGCCTGCTTCTTTCTCCCCTCCTGCGGGCCCGTCTGGTGCCAGGGCGGCCTGCAGCCTGGGTGTCCCAGCACCCCGACAGGTCTCCAGGGCTGAACTCCTGGGCTGAGAGCTGCTCCCCTTCCTCTGGGCTCCCCTGGGGTCCTCTGCCCACCTTCCAAGGTTCCCAGGGGACACCCCGCCCGCAGGCAGGAGGTCAGTCCTCCCAGCTCTGGGCCCGCTAATCGGCTTCCACCTGTATGCTTGGGAACGCGCAGCTGGCAAGAGGCCATGAGGCTGGTGAGCTGGCGCTGCCAGGGCCAACTCGGGCAGGAAACTTTGGCGGGGTGGGGGAGAAGGACAGGAGGCAGAGAGAGTGTCCCGGTGCCGGCAGAGCCCTGGCCCGGTGGCTAGCTCAGAGGCCGAGTCCACGTGGGACTGTGGGTGCGGCTGACTTTGCAGCCTCGGGATTCTCAGAGCCCTGAAGTCCCTCCTCTCAGTGCACCCCGAGGGTCTGGTGGCCGCTGCCTCGGCCCGGCCACTGCTGTGCCCTCCAGTCCTTCCTGGTTAGGCTGCTCGGCCCCGCGCCGGGCCCACTGCTGGGGGCAGCGAGGGCTGGAATCACAAGGGAGACCTGTGCCCCAGAACTAAGGGGAGGTTCTACCACAGGGGAGATCTGGGCTCCCTGAGCAGGAGGGCCTGCGGGGTGGTGGGGAGAGATTCCGAGCACTTGGCCCTGGGAGGGAGAGGCCTGTGGCGTGAGGGGCCTGCAGCACGAGGGCCTTTGGCTTTGAGGCAGCAGCTGCACAGAGGAGCCTTGGCGGGCCTTAAGCAAGGTGCGCCGGGGCCAGGCAGCGTCTTAGTCGACCCTCTGGCCCCCATGCCAGCTTGGGGAGAGATTGCTTTCCTTTGTCAAGCCATGTCCCTCCCTGTGGCGTGGCTTCCTGGAGAGGACACAGGAGAAGGAACCGATCTGCAGATGTTGCAGATGTTCGTGTCACCGGGAGGTCCCAGCTGAGACAGGCTGGGCAAGCAGAGACCAGTGTCTCCTTGCACCAGCGAGAGAATTCGCGGGACAGCGCCCCAGGCTGCCACTGAGCAGGCACCACCTGGGCAGTGTCCCAGGCAGTGGGGAGGCAGGGCCCCGAGAGAAGGACTAGCGTGTGCCAAGGCTCAGAGGCAGGACAGAGCCAGGCGTGCCTGGAAGAGGCCTGAACAAAACTTGGGTGTCAAGATTTTGGGGTCAGCCTGCCCACCTGGCAGGTCTCTCTGAGGCTGTTAAGGAGCCGGGAGAGGCCCCCGTGTGTCTGAGGGGCCTGGGTGTTGGCAGGAGGCGGTGGTGGTGGAGGATGGGCAGGGGAGGGGTGGGAGGCCACATCAGAGCCCAGGCTGGGGCAGGAGGCGGTTAGTTGGTGGAGGGGAGAAGCTTCTCTCTCCTGTGTCTCTGCTTCCTCTGGAGAAGCCAGCGGGACAACAGAGAATGAAGAAGGGTGTGTGGGGGGCAGCACATTTGCGGCAGATAAAAACTGAGGGGACTCAACAGAGGACTCAGCCTCTTGGGACTCCCATGCAAAGCACCCCTAAAGCAGCGGCCCAGAGGGGCTAGGTCTAGGCCCAGCGTGAGGCGGGTGGGGCCAGAGCCCAGGGCCCCTTCAGGGGTCCCAGGCCACCCTGAGCACAGGCGGGCCTGTGGTTTGCTTCTAGCCCACCAGCACCGCGCTGCGGTCGCCCAGGGCCGGCAAGGGCTGTTTAGACTCTGCCCCCGCGGATGTGCTCCTGGCCTGCTGCGTGAGGAAGCCCTGGTGACAAGGGACTGTGGGGACTTCCAGCCGACAGGAGGAGCCGGGCCCTGGGTTACAGGGCCACAGGCGGACACCCACCAGCAATCACGTGGCCAGCGTGACGCGGTGATTCCTAGCACATACATACTTGAACTCTGCCCCCTTCCGGCCCGGAGTGCCCAACTCCCTGGAACCCCCTCAGTGATAAGAGTAGAAAGGTGTGTGCTGTTTGTGAGGGAATGACCTGCCTTTTGGAAGCTCCTAAAGATGGGGGCTGGTAGGCAGGGCCTCCAGCCTCGGAAGGGAGGCTGGAAATTGCAGTCCCTCCCGTCTGGGGAGGGGCTAAGGGCTGCGATTGAATCAGTTGGCCGAGTCGTCAGTCCTGGAGCCGTTTCACACACCCTCCGTAAAACCCGAAAGCCGAAGGACGAGGTTGGTGGAGATCCCCGGCGGGCGAAGAGGAAGCCGCGCCCTCCTCAGCCCCCAGACCTTGCCATCCCGCCACCTGGGTGCTCCCGAGTGAAGTCCTTTTAGAATAAAGTAGTGACCGAGTAAGGAATACGCTTCTCGGAGTTCTGTGAGCTGCTGTAGCAAATTCAGCAAACTCAAGGAGGGGTTGGGGGCACCTCTGATTTGTAGTCAGTAGGCCAGGAGCAGAGGGGACAACATGGGCTTGCGGTTGGCATGGGGAGGCGGCAGTCCTATGGGACTTGAGCCCTTTACCTGAGGGATCTCGCATTATCTCTGGGTAGATACGTGTCCGAGATGAGTTGAATTGTGGGATACCCAGCTGGTGCTGGCGAATTGCTAGGTGGTATGGGGACCCCCACTTTAGAATTGGTTGAGCAAAACTGGGTGCAGAACTCTTTAACATGGAGGCAGATTTTTTTCCCCAGCTGACCCTCCAGCTGAGCCCGTGGCTAGTGACACCTTGATGGCAGCCTTGTGGGACCCTGAGAGAGGACAGCCAGCTGGGAGTGTGAAACCACGGGTGTGTGTTGTCTCACGCTTCCCTGGGCCTAGGTGCACTGCCCATAGGGAAGCGTGCTTTCCCAGGTCCCCCCACTGCTCCTCAGCCAAACAGGTTCCTCCACGTCCCCAGCTCTTTGCTCCTACAGGCAGAAGATGCCTAATCTCTGGGGAGAGAGTCCAGAATCCAGGCTCCAGGTATGGCAGGGGCAGGGAGGAGTAAGGGACTGAAAAAGTTCCAGAGTGACTGCAGCTCCCTGGGCCTCCTCAGCCCTGCTCCTGCGATGTCAGGAGTCAAGCACGCTGAGGGGCCTTCTATCGATTCCCCTCAGCAAATAAAATAAAATAAACAAAATAAAGAGCAGACCTAAATGACAAGGACATAGAAAATAGGAGAGGACAAGACAACAGAATTAGAGGGTGAGGCCGGGGGTGTGTAAATCCCAGAACCGGAGTTTTGGAAGGAGGTTCCCGAAGGGTGTGAGTCCCTGTGGTGTAGAGGCCACATCCCAGGCACAGTGTGGTGCTTGGGGGGAGTCTTCTCCAGAGCACAGGGATAAACCAAAGATCCTAAACACTTCCTAGGTGGCAAAACAAGTTTCGTGGAAAAGGCTGAGGGTGAGAAAGGCTGTGGGCAATCTCAAAGGCAGCCCTGTAAGCTAGAAGGCCAAGAGGAAATGCCTTCAAAATGCCAACATATAAAAAAAAATGCCAACATAAGTGAAATCTTGCCAGCCTGAAATCTTATACCCAACCCAGCTATCACCAAGTGTGAGGCCAGATGAAAATCTGTTCAGATGTTCAAGGATTGTATTCATCAGTCTCTCCCATGCACTGTTTCTCAGGAAACTGTCGGAAGGTGATCGCTAGCAAAATAAGAGAGGAAACCAAGAAAGAGAAACACACGGGATCCCTGGAACCTGACCCAGGAAACAGGCAGAGGGGGCGTGCAGGTGGAATCTCACTGTGCCAGGGCGAGAAGAACAGTCAGCAGTGTTGCTAGAAGGGAACTTCTGGGTGGAATTCAGGGGTGAGATGACTCAGGGGTATGTAGGAAACAGTACGGAGAGGTGGTTGGAGCACTGGGAAGTCTTCATGGTTGGAACAAAGAAAGTTATCGCCATCTATTGCTGCAAACCCAGCTACTACAACTTGTCTCATCAAGTCTGGCACAACTTAACTGTGCCCTCTCTTTAAGGTCTCACAGGCTACACTCAGGGTGCTTGCTGAGACCGCAGTGTCATCTGAGGCTCAACCGGGGAAGGTGAGCCTTCACGCTCTTGGAAGCTGCTGCTATTTCATTTCTGGTCTCAGGGGGCTGAGGGCTTCCGTTTCTTGCTGACTGTTGAGTTGGGGCTGCCATCAGTTCCTGGGGAGACCACATGTGGCTCCTTGCCACATGGGCCTCGCAACAGAGGCAACCTGAAACACAGCAGTTTGCTTCTTCCAGGCCAGGGAGGGAGCAAGAGCTACAGCACAACGAGCACCGCAATTTTAGTCACGTAATCATGGCTGTTCTTTGCAGGGTCCCCAAGCCAGGCCCTCAAGATGCAAGTGTGAACACCAGGTGACACAGACATTTGGGAACCATGTTTAAAGCAGCCTTTAAAAAGGTAATTATTAACTTCATACTAAAAGTTAAACTGGAAAGGAAAGACAGGTTTCCTCTACTGTCTGAAAATAGAACATTCCTAGGAAAACTTTTTTTTTAATATTTATTTATTCATGCATACAAGAGCTGGGGTGCAGGCCAGAGATGCAGGGGGTGAGAAGATTCCCCAGAGACAGAGAGGGGAGCAGAACAGGCAGAGCCACTGAAATCCACTGCTGAGGGGAACGCGGGGAGACAGGAGAGGGCTGCTGCACCCTGTGGGTCAGCTCCCGGCTGGGGATCAAACTCAGGCCGCAGCAGTGATGGCCTGAGATTTAACCCCTAGGCCACTGGGGAGGCCCTAAATTGCTTCCTTATGCCATTTTAGGTCATAAAAGTTTTCTTATGGGCCTCCCTGGTGGCACAGGGGTTAAGTCTCAGTACTGTGAAGCTATGGCAGCCACTGCAGCCTGAGTGTGATCCCCGTCCAGGGAGCTGACCCACAAGGTGCAGCAGACCTCTCCTGTCTCCCCGCTGCTCCCCTCAGCAGTCCATCTCAGTGGATCCGCCTGTTCTGCTCCCCACTCTGTCTCTGGTGAATCCTCTCTCACACACACCCCCTACCTCTGGCTTGTACCCCAGTTCTTCTACACACACACACACACACACACACACACAGAGAGAGAGAGAGAGAGAGAGAGAGAGAGAGAGAGAGAGAGAGAAGCAATTTATTTATATGAAAAAAAAATTGAGCATTCCCAGACCAAGTAACACCTCCACCCTGCCCTGGTCCTAGCACACAGCAGAGCAGGACCTGCCCAGGCACACGGCCTCCTGGAGGGGTCCCAGGGTGGTGCCTGGGCCTCTAGGCCGGGTCTGCAAAACCAACACATCAAAGCAAAAATCCTCTTGGCGTTTCTTGTGGTTAGCGAAAACAGGCACTAATAGAGGACTTTTTAAAAAGCCAAGCGGCTTCTTGTGGCCATGTACTTAGCGGAGGAGACCTGCACTGCCGCAGCGCGTGACTAGGTCGCCCACAGCCCTATAATCACGGTGACAAACCCGGAGAGTTGGTTCAGCAGAGAGTGTTGAGTACTGCAATGGGAGGTGACACAGGCAGAGAGGGTTGTGTGGGCGTGTTGCTGGGAGCGGTGAGGAAGCTAAACTCCATCTTCCATAAGAGGAAGTCAACAGATAATGGCTTCCATCAAGTCACATAGCAGAAGCCAGAAGAAACCAGAGCATTGAACGTGGCCTCTCTGGGGAGGGTGGGGGGACAGTCAGGTGCAGCAGGACTGAGGCTTTTCACCACCAGCCTGCTTACCTTTTTAAACTCTTTGCATATCATGTGTATTCGTTAAACTGCATTACTTGGGTAAAAATACACTTTAATAGAGATAGATAAGGGGAAGGAGAAACACCCCCAGGAGTGAGCGGCGAAGTCCCCAGCGATCCCGAACAACCGCGACTTTGTCTCGCTGGGGGAGGGGCTCGAGGGTTGGGGACCAGGTAGCTCCTGGGAACCCGCAGGGCGCGCACACGAGGGAATACGGTAGCGGCTCTCCCACAGGGAGAATACGGTATCTGCCAGGGGACACCGAAGCGCACTTCGGAGAGCTGGAGGATTTGGAACCCAGGGATGGGGGCGGGGAAGGGCCGCTCCCCAGGGTTGAGGAGTCACAGGCTCAGGTGGGGTGCCCTCACCCCTGGGGGTCCTCCGCTGCGTGGACTGTTCTTGGGAAGATTCCGACACAAAGGTGGGTTTGGCTTTTTCTTCAGGAGCTTGTGTATGATTTGCCTTGCTGCAAGTGAGCCTTGGAAGGCACTCGGTCGGGACAGCCCCGCCCACGCCTCAGTCCGGCTGCCCCACTCCCCAGTCAGCCCTGCTGCCCCACGCTCCCCTCCCGCCTCTCCCCCTGCACCCACTCACAGGTCGCACCTGCCTTAGGGACTTTCCTTGCGCAGCCCCCTGTCCAGGCCCGTCCACCCCAAGGCACCCGGGGCGCCATTGCCAGGCCCTGCCGGAGCCGCGGTGCCCCAGTGCCAGGGCGGGTGTTCAGGTTGGACAGTTTCTTAACCGGCTGCAGGTGGGACCCCCGGCACAGCCTGCAGACTTTCTTTAGCCCCCTGGGGTGTGGGGGAGAAGCTCTCTTGGGCACAAGTCCCTGGCCAGGCCGCAGCCCCAGCAGCCATGTGACTGGTGACCTGAACTTTTGAGGAGGGGTCAAAAGGAGGGGTGGCAAGGAGGGGGAGAGGAGGTGCGGGAGGGGGAGGGCTTCTGAGACTGCTGCGGCCTGGAGCTGGGGGGGCCGCCGCCCCCCACCTGTGCACACTTTAAGGTGAGGGCAACTTGCTCACGCTGTTTCCTCTTCTGTTCAGTGGGGCCGGCAAGGAGGGAGAGGAGCCAGGGGCAGCTTGGAGGGCAGAGGACTGGGGGTCCCCTCTAGGGGGGTAAACCTAAGGGACGTCCCTTGGACTGAGGGGAAAGGTGTGAGTCAGAATGCTGGTCTGAGCAAAAAGAATGAATGAATGAGGCCTGGCCGCAGCTGGGTGGCAGGGCAGCACACCTGATCTCTAAGCCTCAGCTTCCTCAGCTAGATACTGGGCATGGCCGCCTCGCCATGGAGGCCCATGGTGGTCAGCTAACAACCGGACTCGCCCCCACCCTGCGGGCCCAGGAGCCCCGGAGCCTGGGGGTGGGCTGAGCCCGGCCCCCTTCCTCCCCTGGAGAGTCCCAGTAGCTCTTGGTCCGGGAGCCCGGTTCTGACGGGCTGTATTTCCAGGGCTGTGGAATGGGAGCAGGTCCCGGTCACCACGGTCAGTGGGTGCTCATCTGGCGCTGCTAAGAGAGTAAATCTTACAAGTTCTGGTCTCAAGAAAATAACCCGTGGGGATGGATGTTGGCTCGAAATGACCACTTTGCGTACGTGCAAATACAAATCACTGCGGTTTGTGCCAGTTAGGCCATATAAAATCAATCAGAACAAAATGCTCCCAACTAAAAAAATGTGTGTCCTCAAGCCTGAGGCGCTGGGGGTTGTTTGGACTCCGCCCCCATCGTGGCTCGGGACCTGGCGGGACCTTCGGGACGGATGTTCCCACTCTGGGGGGCTGTTCAGCAGCCCCTTCCCCAGGGCCAAAGGCAGGGCCACCTCAGCTGTCCTTGTCCCTAGAAGGACGGGGTCGGGGTGTGGGGTTCCAGCAGTGACAAGCAAACACCCACCCAGGGATCTTTGAGGTTCTCCTGGCCCCAGGTCTCTGGGCCAAAGTGGAGATTTCTTTCTAGGCACAGACCCCTCCCCACTCCTGCCCTTGCTCAGAGCCAGCTGGTGTGGACCCCGCCTCCCCACCAGGACAGGCCCAGGCGTCCGCAGCCTGAGGCCCCAGCTGGAGCTCGTGGGGCAGGAGGGTGTCATATTCAGTGACAGAAATGAAATCAGAGCCTGCGGAACAGAGCGCACCCTTCCCAATGTGATGGTCTGGTCTGTCTGATTTTTTTAAAGCCTGTAGTTTTATTCATAATTGTACCAGAAGGGGCCTCCCCGGTGGCGCAGCGGTTGAGGGCTGCGCCTGTGGAGCTGTCGGCAGCGGCGACGCGAGTTCAACTCCCGGCCGGGGAGATTCCCACATGGTGTGGCAGACCTCTCCTGCTTCGCCCGCTGCTCCCCTCAGCAGTGTGTTTCTGATCTGCCTGTTCTGCTCCCCACTCTGTCTCTGGTGAGCCCTCTCGCCGCCCCACTCCTCTGGCCTGTACCCCAGCTTGTATGTATAAAAAAAAAAAAAATCATAATTGTACCAGAAGGAGAAGCAACCCATTAGCCATGGCTGGTAAAGGGATAAACAAATGTGGTGTATTTGTAAAAAGGAGGCGCCACTTTGCAGGGCAGTCAACGATACGGTGGGCAGAAGAGTGCTTACAAAGTGAGTCCAGATGGAGAGCGTCATTCACAAGTTCTAGAACGGGCAGAGTTAATCTATGGTGAAAAAGCGGATAGGAGGGTGCCTGAAAGAACCAGTTCCGGGGGGATGGAAATGGTCTGCATCGTGATTGATGCATCCACTGGTCAAGACTCTAGAACTAGACACTTTACCCGCGTGCATTGCACCGTGAGAGTTTTGCATGAAAGGAAGAAAGTGCTGGTTGTCCCCCACACTCACGGCCATGGCTGGGGTTTTGCTCACATCTGGGGGGGAGAGCGGCAGGGAAATAGCAAGGTGCATAAGAGGGGATCCCCCTTGTTGGTGAGGTGGGGACTGCTCTGGGGAAGGAGGTTTGAGGCCAGGAGCAGGATAAGAATCAAAAGGCGAAAGGGAGGCACTCCAGAACTGGGGGGCCTGGGAGCCTCTGGATTTGGGGTCCTTGTGTGTTTTTCCGTGATGTTCCAGTTCCTGATGTGTAGATTTTTTTTAAAAAAGATTTACGCATACAAGAGCTGGGGTGCAGGCCGGAGGTGCGGGGCGGACAAGGAGGAGGTTTGCTGCACCGGCACTGAGGCACGACCGGCGATTTGCATCCCAAGGCTGAGCGTCTGCAGGAGGTCAGGGGCTCACATACACTTTCAGCGCCTGCGGGTGCCGGGCGGGTCTGCACTGGCAGCGGTGCGCGGTCAGACAGGACGCGGCTACACACCAGGCGGTGCGGTGGACGGCTGCACGCCAGGCCAGAGCAGAGGGCCAGCAGCCATGGGCCCCCCGGCCCCCCGCCTCATGGCGGCACATGGTCTCACACGGAGCAAGACTTCCGCCAGGAACTGAGCGAAGAGTTGTCACCAAGCCCCAGGCTGCTTCTCTCAGGTCACCACGCTTCAGGCGGGCCGGGCGGGAGGGACCCCAGCCCACCCGGACCCCACTGGCCTTGTCCTGGGACTCTGGAACCCTCCTGCACTGGCGGCTCTGGGCGACTCTCCTGCCTCGGCCTGTACTGGGGTGGGGGAAATGCCTCACACTGACTGGCTGAGGCCGCCTCCCTTAGTTGGAGACCCACCCCTGGGGCTGAGGAGCCGCCCACCGCACCTCTGCGGCTACCCCCTCGGGCCACTCTGAGTGGCACGGACCTGGTGAAAGGCTTTGCAGAAAGCAGAGTGAAGCAAATGCAACACCCCAGGACTGCCCTGGGCGGCCACCGCAGCCTGCAGCCCCAACCCTCAGGCCTGATAGTCTGCGCCCGGCCTGGCTCTGCAGGGTGGGAACATGCTCTAGTGCAATCGGAAGCAGTTAGGTCCCCAACAACTCGGGGGTTCTGGCCTGGGGCGAGGGCTGCACATGGTTTGAACCTTGAGCACAAAGGCTGACTGGAGAAAAGCCTGCACCTTGCTGGCCCCAGGCAGCCTCAGGGGCCTCCCCCTCCTGCCAGCGTGGAGCAGGCTGCAGTGGGGCAGTTGCCCAGCCCTCCCAGAGAGAGGCCCGCCCAGCGGCCTTCGCGTCCACCCTGCTCCCCAGCTCCACCAGGCTCCCCCTTCTCCCCGCCAAAGGTCCCAACCCTGGAGTACCAGCGGCCCTGACTGCAGCCCGCTCTGGGCCTGCCCTGGGGCTGGCCTCCATCTCCCTTCATCCCCCAACTCAGGTTCCAGCCTCCCACTCACTCACAGGACAGTGCTTAGGAGTGAGGACTCCCCAGCCAGGGCAGGACTGAGCTCCCCCCAGACTCTGGTCCCCAGCCCGGGCTCCCACACGGGCTATCTGCCCCCCAGCCACAAGGCCACGGAACTCAGTCCCTCTCCACACTCTTCTGCTGAAAACTCCCCAGTAGCAATACCTGTGATCCCACAGTTCTGTAGCAGGGTGGTCCCCAGGAGAAGGGGTGTGTCCCAGGTTCCCTGTCCCACCCAACGTAGGGTGGAACTGAGCAGGATATGAGACGCTTGAGACACACAGAAGAGAGGACACACACAGAGGAGACACACAGACAGACAGGAGGAGACGGAAGAAGGATGGAGCCAGCAGAGGCCCAAGGAACAGAGAGACTTGTAAAGAAGCTGCACTGGCCTGGACTGGTTGAAATAGACGAGGGTGAGAGACCCGTGGGGAGGTTAACACGGCTGTGTTGATTTTGGTTTCGATTTTGATCTGTTCCTCTCAGAATTGTCTGTATCTGACCCTTTTGGATGGGTCCCTGCCGAAAGGTATTTTGGTTCCTCCCAGAATTGTCTGGCTGTTTCTGACCCTTATGTGTGGGTCCCTGCCAAAAGCTGCTCTAGACTGTGGCAGGCTTTCGGGACTTGCTTTGGGCCAATCCCGTTTGGGTGGACTGGTACCCACGAGGAGTTGGATAACATTGGGTGCTTGACTTAGAAAATATATTCTTTTTCTTCTCTGTCTTTTCTAATTGTATTAAAGTCTGGTTTCCACAAAAGGTCCTGTATGTTTTGTACTGATGCAGCGGATGGCAGAACCCATTTAGACCAGGGCAGGTCTGGGGTTTCGGGGGTGTCCCTCTCCCTGCCCTGTAACAATTCTGCCTCTAGGCAGCCACCCCAAGGAACTGAAAGGGGGGCAGGAGCGCATGACCTGTGCACCCTTGTTCCGCACAGCATTAGTCACAACAGCCCAAAGGTGGGAAAAAACAAAGGTCCACCGTAGATGAATGGGCAAACAAAAAGGGGTCTCCATACGATGGGGTGTTTCAGCCTCGAAAAGGAAGGAACCCCTCACACATGCTACAACGTGGAAGAACCTTGGGGACAGCGCTCGTGAAACAGGCCGGTCCGGGGGCAGAGCTATGTCCCACTTCCCAGGGGCCCTGCTGGGAAGCCCCTCCCTGGGGACAGCAGGGCTGGGTGCTGCAGGCCGTGAGCGGGGAGTGGTCTCATGGGTTAGAGCTGTGTTTTTGCAAGATGAGAAGGGTTCCGGGGATGTGCTTCAGGACAGGGAGGGGGCACCCCAAAACCCCCAAGCCTGCCTGCTGTAAATAGGTTCTGCCGCCCGCTGCATCAAGACAAACATACTCTACTGCATAAGACCTTCAGTGGAAAGGAGATTTAATGCCACGGGTGTGCGGCACAGAAGGGGAGGAGGGAAGAACAGAGTTTCCTAGTCAAGCCCCTGAAGTCACCCGTCCCCTCGTGGGTAATGTCCAGCCAGACAGGGTGGGCCCAAGCAGGGCCTGGGGGGCTCGAGAGCTGCCCAAGTCTGAGGCATCTTTTGGCGGGGACGCAGAGAAAAGGGTCAGACAAGGCTGGGAGCAGAAGGGCAAGATGAAAATCAAGACGGGCGCTGCCACCGTCACCTCCCCCGCCTCTCCCCACGTCTGTTCCGGCCAGTCCGGGCGAGAAGCTGGCGCGGCTGCTTCCCGTGTCTCTGCTCCCGGCGCCTCCTCCAGGCGGCCTCCTGGCCTCCGCCCTTGTCCCGTCTCCTCTCCAGCTTCTCTGCCTCCCTGCTCAGCTCCACCCTCCCTTGGGTGGGGCAGGGAACCTGGGGCCTCCCCTTTTCCTGGGGACCCCGTTATAGATGGCAGTAGTGATGGTCACACAGCACATACTACTTCGTGCCCCTGAACCAGGCACTTCATACTACATATATTTAATTTTTTTTTCAAGATGTATTTATGCATTCAGGAGCTGGGGTGCAGGCCAGAGCTGTGCGGGTGGTGAGAGGATTCCCCAGAGACAGAGTGGGGAGCAGAACAGGCGGAGCCACTGAAATCCACTGCTGAGGGGGCAGCGGGGAGACAGGAGGGGTCTGCCGCGCCCTGTGGGAAGCTCCCTGGCCGGGGATTGAACTCTTGCTGCAGTGGCTGTGGACAGCTTCAAAGTGCTGAGACTTAACCCCTGCGCCCCCAGGGAGGCCCCCATGTATATCTGAAGAACAACTAGCCTGGCTGAGTCTGTGCCGGACAGCTTTGGCCCGCCCTCACGCCTCAGATGCCGGGGAGCCCCAGGACCATTGGGCGCTGGGGATGCTCCCACAGGAACCGCATCTTCCCGGCGAGGACCCCGCAGCCGTCCAGGTGAATGAGGCCGAGGTTGACAGGGTAATGGGCAGAGCGACCGCCAGTTCCCAATCCACACGGGCCAATCGCAGGCCGGGCAACTCAGAGACCCACTCTGTGGCTGGCCAAGGTGGACGTCGTCTCTTAAGAACTTCTGAGGGAGGGGCCCATTGTGGGGAGTATTTGTCATAAACAAACAGTGAAAAGAAAGTTGAAAATAAAAAATAATTAACAAACTCTCTCCTGGGCTCTGCATGGCCCATGGGGCAGCACCAGCTTCTTACATGATGGGGCTTAATTGGTGGGACTCACCGTAAAATGAGACTGTGGGGTCCCTTATTCAAAAACTGAGAATTCTAAGATGTCAGCAGCTGAGCACTGTGCTGAGGTGGCCTCTGCGGGGACGGGTCCCTCTGAGACCGCAGGGGCCGCCGTGGCCAGCCCTCCTGGCATTGCCTAGGGCCTTGGGCAGGGCTTTCTCTGCCCAGGTGAGGGCCCCAGCTCCGCGCCAAGGCCTCTGTCTTGTTCCCACAGCTGAGAGGCCCTTCTGGGTAGATCCAGTCCGCACGCCTGGGGGTCCGTGCAGGCTGGTCTGCTTGGGTGGGGCCGCCTGGGTCCCTCCTGCGCCCCCACCAGCCTGGCCCTGCGGCTGCCCGCTCGCGGCCTTGGTGAGTCCACTCGAGCCGTCACCACCTTCGTTCGCCATGACTGTAGCCCCCAAGAAGGCGCCACCCTCACGCTCTTGCCGGCTCCTGTGACTTTGCCGCGACCAGCAGGCGGCCTGGCGGGGCCCACCCGAGGACACGGCCGGCCGGGTGGGTGGGCCGGCCGCGGGGCCACGCCCCTCGCCGCGGGGCCGCCAACTGGGCGCACCTCCCCTCCGGCGCCCATTCCCAGACGCCGAGACTGAGGCCGGTGGCGACCGGGCGGGACCGGGCGCGTCTGAACCAGCCCGGAGCCCGGGGCAGCGGCCGTCCCGGGGCCAGGCGGCCTCGCAGGCGCCCGCTCCCGCCCACCTGGGTGCGCGGCCTCCGCGGTGCAGAAACCCCGCCGGCCGCCGGAGGAGGCGGCAGCGAGCAGATGCCAAGCGTAGTCATGGTGACCGCGGGAGACAAAGAAGGCGGCGGAGGGGGCGGGGAAGGCGGAGGGGGCGGGGGCGCGGCCCGCCGGGGGCGCGGGGCGGCGGGGCGAGGCCGCTAGGCTGGGGACCCCCAGTAGCAGCGCGGCTGGGCCCGACTTGCGCCCTCTGAGCCTCAGTCTCCCTGATTGGACAAGAGGGCAGGGTCCCAGCAGCAACTCCCGCTTCTCTGTGTTTGGCTGTTTTTTCCTCCCTTATTTTCTGGGGGCCCGCCTCTCCTTTCACCAGCTAGAGGAGGCTGAGGCCTGCGGTGGGAGGGGCGCCCCAGCTGGGAAGGGCCTGGGGCAGACAGTGAGGAGCCCTCTCTGGTCCCGCCTCGCCCACCCCACCCCAGCGCCCAGGCCCAGGCCCCCTTGCCTCTGGGTCGAGGCCCAAGGCGCCCGGCTCCCGACACCTGCGTCCTCCTGGGCTGGGCAAGGCCCTATCCAGGCCCCGGCTCCTTCCTGGGAGCCTTGTTAGTCTTGAGTCACAGCCAGCTGGGCCTCAGCTTCCCCACCTGTGCAAGAGGGTGAGTTGAGACTGCCCCTCGCAGCCCGGGCTCTCCACGGTCTCCTTCCAGTCACCCTGCTGGGCTGAGGGCGGCGGGCCCAGGCCTCTGTGGCTGCGTGCCTGAGCAGGCCTGTGCCACTCGGCCCCGGCGGGACTCAGCCAGGGTGCGCAGCGAGGGGTGTGTCTGGCCCCCGTGCCGGGACCCCTTGGGCCCTGGACCAGGCAGAGCAGGCACAGCTGTGGGTCAGCCAGCTCCTCAGCCCCCTTGGGGTCTGGGCTTGATTTCCTGGTGACACTGCTGTGACCCCAGCCCGTCCCTGAGGGTGGCTGAGCTGGGTAGGAGCAGGCGTACGGAAGGGGGCAGGGAAGAGCCAGGGGTCCCAGCTGTAGCCACCCTGGCCCCGCGCGCCCTGCTGGCCCAGCCCCCCTCCCGGCGGGGTTGGTGGGGCCCCCAGGCAGGGGTGACGGCGTGATGTCCTCCCTGAGAGCGACCTCAGACCCGCTGGCCAACTGAGGCAGCACGTGGTGTCGGTGCTGGCTGCTGCCTCAGGCCCCGCCAGCTCCCTGCCCACCCGGCCCTGGGAGAGCTGGGGGCTTCGAGGTGAGAGCGTCCCCACCTGCATCCGAGGACTGGACCAAGACTGCTTAGAAAGAGCGGGCAGGCGCTGAGGCGGTGCACGGCCTGGGCACAGGTGCCTGGACCTGTGGTCAGTGACCAGGCGGGCAGAGCCGCAGGGCGAAGGGTCGTGGGAAGGACGGGTCTCCTGCGGCTGCTGCCCTGCCCGGCCAGGCAGTTCGGGAATGCGTTTGGGGCTCAAATGTATCTGCTGGGCTTTCCTCACGGTGGGTTGTGTTTCCCACCCTGGGCCTCCTGAGGATCCCAGCAGCCCACAGGAAGCCGGAGCTGCCCACTTAGGGCCTCGGGAGAGATGCCCCCGAGCAGTTGTGGGGGCTTGCACTCTCCCCATCCAGACGCTGAGAGCCTCGCGGGGCCTGAGGGCGGCCCCGCATCCCTGCCGGGGATCCACTTTAGGCCCAGAAAGAAGCTCTCCAGTGACCTCTACTCCAGAGCTGGGGCGATGGCTCTTTCTGCGGGGGGCCTTGGCGCCAGGCTGGAGCCAGCTATGCGCTGGGTTCGCCCTCTGGGGGCCCCCCGCTCTGTGGTCACTGCATGTCTTACCCTTTCTAGGCCTCAGGGCCAAGGCTAACCCGCTTGCAGGCCCCCAGCTGCTCAGTGGTAGGTCAGGAAGGGGGTCCTGGCTCTCACGGTCACCCCACCCCACCCCTACTCCCCGAGCTGGCTCTGGAGGAGGTCCCCACCCCCCACTTTGCATTTGCCCTCCTCTGCGCGGGGACAAGGGGACAAGGTCTCTGTCCCTCTAGGTCCCAAGCCCAGACCAGGCTGCACCGGGTCCACGGGCTGGCGGTGTCCTCTGAACAGGAGAGGACCTTGGGTTCATCGACCTCATGGTGCAGATGGGAAACTGAGGCTCCGCCTTGGTAAGCGGTGAGGCCCCAGGCAGCTCTGGAGTTAGAGCTCTGGCTGCAGCCAGGGACGCCCCTCGGTAGGGGAAGCACACGGGGGCCAGGGCAGCTTGAGAGTCTGGCTCTGGGCTCCGTCCCTGCCCTGCCACCTTCTCGTTCTGTGACCCCCAGGAGGTCACCTCTGCCTCTCGGCCACCCACACGCCCCGGGCCGGGGGACAAAGTGGGTGGCGGCTCTGTGGGTGTTCAGGGCTTCATCCGTGGCGTCTTTGGCAAGTGTTCAACTGGGTCACCCTCAGCTCGACCTCGGGCCTCCTCCCGGTCCAGAGCTGTGGGAAGGGGGTGGGGGATGATCTTGGCGCCCTCCTGCCTTGGCCCCGCAGCGCGGCCCTGGGCCAGCCGGGGAAGCAGGGAGCTGCGTTCCAGGGGCTGGAGGGCAGCAAACCCGAAGGCGGGCTGGGTGGAGCCGGCGTTCGGGAACAGGCTGGGCTGGGACTCCTTCTTCAGGGGTCCAGTGTCCAGGTGGTGGGAGAGGCCGGCAGGACCACGCAGACCTGGGCCTTGGGTCTTTAAGCCGGAAGTGGCTGGGAGCCGAGGGAGGGTGGCGCTGGCCTGGCCCTGGTCAGGTGGCTGGGGGGCGATCCTGAGGCGCTGGTGAGGACGAGACTCCCGCCAGGGGAAAGCTGCTGTCCGTGCGGCCGGGCAGGCTCCTGCTGAATGAGTGAATATTGCAGGCGCGAGCGAGGCGTGTGCTCAGGGCCGGAGCTGCTGAGGAGGCCGCCCCGTCCTGCGTGTGCTGTGACGCCCTGGCTGAGCTGAGGCGTCGTCAGGGCCGCGCTTGTGTTTGTGGAGTCAGCTGTCCCCACACGGCAGCTGCCGGGCAGCCTCTCCGGGGCCCCACAGCTGTCCTCCAGGGGACACAGGTGGGGTGGGGGCAGCTGTGTACTCAGGAGCCCTCTCAGACTCTCCGGCGCCCTGGACCCGGAACCCTAGTCAGGATGCTCCAGTCCACAGCCAGGGCGACGAGGCCAGGGCTGGCTGGCCACCTGCTGCCCGCTGACCGCGTGGCCTGGGCAGGTGGCTTCCTCTCTCTGGTCAGAGTGGACCGCACGGGCTAGGGAATGCGGTAGCAACAGCATCCCAGAATCTTCACTCTGAATTGTAATTGCCTGAAGATTTTTTACATGCTAGCCTCACTGAGATATGATCGTTATAGGGAGATGTGATTCACATGTCGCAAACCCACCCCAGAATAGCCGAGTCAGTGGTTGTAGTCATAGGGTTGAGCAACTATCCCCATTTTTTGGAATATTTTCATCACCCAAAGAGAAACGCCGTACCCTGTGGCATGCCCCCCCCAACCCGGCCTTCCTTCCTCTCTAGGCCTGCCCCTTGGGGTGTTTCGTGTCCACCAAAGCATGACGCGTGGCCTCTCATCACTAATTTCTTTCACTTACTGGAACGTCGTCAAGGTTTATCCATGTTGCGCTACGTTTCTTTTGATGGCTGAATAATATTCCAGTGGAGGACAGACCACTTTCGCTGATCCCTTCTCCAGTTGACGATTTAAGCTGTCCGTGTCCTGCCCCGTAGGGTGATGCCCGCCCGGCCACGCTGTGCAGGCTTCTCTGTGGGCAGAGCCTTCGTTTCTCTGCGGTGAACACCTAGAAGTGAGATTTCTGGGATTATGGTACATTGGAGTTTAACGTTTTCGTTTAAGATTTATTTATTTATGCATACAGGAGCTTGGGTGCAGGCCAGAGGTGTGGGGGCTAAGAGGATTCCCCAGAGACAGAGTGGGGAGCAGAACAGGCAGATCCACTGAAATCCACTGCTGAGGCGAGCAGCGGGGAGACAGGAGGGGTCTGCTGCGCCCTGTGGGAAGCTCCCCGGCTGCCACAGCTTCATAGGCTGAGACTTAACTCCTGTGCCACCAGGAGGCCCCCCACCCCGTGCGTGGTTCTTAAAGCCGCTGCCGAGAGGTCACACACGTCACTCCTCCCTTGGCGTGGCAAAGCAAGTCCCAGCTGCGCCCAGCTCCGGGGAGAAGCGCCTTCTCCCATGTGTGAATCCCTAACGACTCAGGGCAGTTCAGTCCGGCTGGCCCTGCAGGACCTCAGAGGCTTCGTGCTCCTACGCTCACCGCCCTGGTCTGGAGGGAGCAGGCGGCCACCGGCAGCCCGGCCCAGACTGACTCAGGTAACAGCTTCTCGGGGGACGGGTGTTCCCTGGAATCCCCTTTGGGAACCACTGCCTTGGCCTGTGGCCAGTTGCTGGAGCAGGGCGGGACTTTGGAAAGTGCTGGATAATAAGTATTTTAGGCTTTGCAGGCCACAGGCCCAGCTGCTCAGCTCTGCTGTGACAGTGCCAGCAGCCTCACGTGACACACAAGGGAATGGGCATGGCAGGCCCAGAAAAACCGTGCTCACGGACACCAGAGCTGGTTCGTTTCAGATCAGTTTCCTGATTTCTTCCAACTATTTAAAAATGTCAAATTGGGCCTCCCTGGGGGCGCAGGGGTTAAGTCTCAGCACTGTTGAGCTGTCGCCACTGTGACCTGAGTTCGTGGACTGAATTCGATCCCCGGCCGGGCGCTGACCCACAGGGCGCAGCAGACCCCTCCTGCCTCCCCGTTGCCCCTCAGCAGTGGATTTCGGTCAATCCGCCTGTTCGGCTCCCCGCTCTCTCTCTGGGGGATCCTCTTGCCCCGCACCTCTGGCCTGCACCCCAGCTCTTGTGTGCATAAACAAATAAAAATAAATCTTTAAATCAAAATGTCGAACCTTTGTTATCTCACGGGCTGTGCAAAGACAACCTGGGCAGGACTTGGCCGGGTGGAGACTTGACTCGAGCCCCTCTCCTGAGGGCGAGGCCCCGCACCCGCCTGCCTCCTCTGTGTTCCCACCGCACCTGCGGCCGCAAGGGCCAGCTGGCCGCGTGGACTCTCCCGGGGCACGGCCGCGTGGACTCTCCGGGCTGCACAGGCGGCTCCTCCTGCGCGTGGCCCCTCTGTCATCTCCGCTTGGGGCCCTTGAGGCCTTCCTCAGCCCGGCAGAATTGGGGGCCCCCAGGCTGCTGGCTCCTTGTGCCACAGGGGACCTCGGGCTTCAGGTCTGATTTTTGTGGACGTATCTGCTTCCTAGACTAGGCCATGAGCTTCTGGAGAGTGACCAGTTCACCCTCGCGGGCCCTGACCTCCAAGCCACGGGGGGGAAGAGCGGCCGGAGCAGGCTGCTAAGGGGCGAAGGAAACGGGAGCAGACCGGAAGCCCGCCGGGAAAGGTGCCAGGTGGGGTGAGTTTGCAGCGCCGCGGGCTCTGGAGCCAGTTTGCTGCCGCTGGGTTGGAGCAGGGCGAGAGACTCGGCTGGGGCTTTGGGGTGGCGCTGGGCAAGGAAGGCTTGGTTGCGTCAGTGGCGGGAGCTGTGGGGTCCTGGGGCAGAGGAGGAGCTTAGTGAATTGATGTTTGGCGGGAGGTCACTTGGGGAGACCGATGCCCACCTCTGTCCCAGCCGGTGCCAGCCCCTCTGGCCCTACTCTCTGAAGCCGAGCCTGGACTCGGCCCCCCATCTGTGACGGAGCAGAGTGAGCCCTTCCCAGTCTGGACGCCGCCTTCGTGCCCCTTTTGTTTTCCCACGGGCACCCCAGCCAGCGGTGGGCAGGTCCAGGTCCCATTCTGGTTCTGCTCCTGCAACTTCTGGGAGGTTTTGAACAAACAAGCCCCTTCCCTCTGGAGGCCTCACTCTCCACCTCTGTCATTAGGAACAGTAACCCCTACCCTGGACGCCTCCTGGGGGTGCCCTGAGGGTTGAATGCAGCCTCAAAGGGACTGCCAGCCGCAGAGAGGTGCCTCGATGGGAAACCCAGTGTGTGTCCCCCATGCCTGGCCCACGGTGGACACCGGGTTCTCGGCGCTGCCGTGGAGCAGGAAAACGGCCTGAGCGGGGCTGATGAGCACAGGTGTCTCGGCTGTTCCCCAAGCACCGCATGAGCCAGCAGCCGCTGCCCAGGCTGCACCCCCACCCACTCTTCAGGATCAGCCTGGAAGATTCCTGTGCAGGTGACATTCTGCCTGGATCTGAGCCAAATATCCCTCATTTTACAAGTGGGGAGACTGAGGCCCAGAGAGGCTGAGGGGCTATTTCAGGCCAGCCAGAGGTGGAGTCCATCCTGGCCCAGACGCAAGGCTCTGCCACCCTCTCCTCTGGGGGTCCCTCCCACACTCCCCTGAAGCACCCCTCCCCAGGAGACACAGATGCCAGGACAAAGGGGGAGTCATTTTTGGCATTTCACACAGCCGCGAGGAACTGGAGAATGTCATTGTCAAAGTGTTTTTGAATATTTGCCTTCTCAGCAAGAGGATGCTGTGAGCACACCCAGCTTCTGTACAGTCAGATCCCAGCAGCAGCAGCAAGTGCTGTGGCTGGCAGGACTGGGCGCTCGGGAGAGCGAGCTGGAGGAAGCCTGGTGTTGTGGTCACGGCTGCGTGCGGCCCCGGAGGGCCCTGGAGGGCACCTGTGGGTGCCCGCTGTGTGCCAGGCACCACTCTAAGCTCTGGAGCAACAAGTGAACAGATCCTGGAAACCCCTGTCCTCAGGAAGCTGCTCTCCTAGAGGGAGCTGATGGTGCCAACCCAGAAGGTATGCTGGTAGGCGACGCGGCAAAGGGGAAGACAAAGCGTGTTGGGGGTATGGGGAGGGGGCTTTTTCAAGAGGGTGGTCAGGTGGCTCAGTGAGCAGGTGGGAGTTGAGTCGGGCTGTGTGGAGTGAGCCCTGGAGGTATTGGGAAAAGGCATCCCTGGCACAGGGCAGGTGCAAAGGCCCTGAGGTCTGGATGTGCTGGTCTGGGCAAGGCTCAGCAGGAAGGCCGGTGGGTCGAGAGCCAGGCGGAGAGGGCAGATGTCAAGCCAATCTGAGAGGTTGCTGTGGGGCCTTTAAACCACTGGGCACTGTTTGTTTTCATCCGGAGCAAGGTGGAGCCTTTGGAGGCGGCCAGGCAGAAGCTGGACACGGTCTGATGTCTGTCTTACTATCTTCCTCAGTGGCGGGGCCCACGGCGAGGCAAAGAGCTCAGCCAGGTGAGCGTCTGGAAGGACGTCTGCCTCGAGGAGACAGGACAAGGAATAGAATGGGCTTTGAGCGCATTGACCACACCTGGGTGCGGCCTCTGAGATTTCATCTTGTTGGAGGCTGGGTGTCTCCCAGGGGCTGCAGCCCTGTAGGTTGGCTGTGGCTGAGCCCTGAAAGCGGGCACGTGCAGATTTCTACAGATGGGGGATTCCATGAGAGATTTGGGGGGAGATGAGGAAGGCTGGTATCTTTGAGTGCCAAGTGATTTTTGGAATGTAGAGAATTTCTTTCCTCTTTTTAATTTTAAAGATATATTTATTTATGATACAAGAACCGGGTGCAGGCCAGAGGTGTGGGGAGGAGGTGAGAGGACTCCCCAGAGACAGAGTGGGGAGCAGAACAGGCGGATCCACTGAAATCCCCTGCTGAGGGGAGCAGCGGGGAGACAGGTGAGATCTGCTGCATCCTGGGGTCAGCTCCCCGGGTAGGGATCGAACTCGTGCTGCAGCGGCTGTGATAGCTTCATAGTGCTGAGACTCAACCCCTGCGCCCCCAGGGAGGCCCAATGGAGAGAATCCCTTTGGGCTGACTTCTGTGGAAGCTTGTCACTGCTCTGTATTTCTGAGCTAGGAAACAGGAATATTTGGGTAAGTTGTAGTTTCTCTTGCCAACTAAACAATTAACAAATGCAGAGAAAAACTAAAAAAGAGTCTGGCTAAGAGGTGAGGCCCCTGGGGAGTTGTGCAACGCGGAGGGAGAGGTGCTGGGCTCTGATGTTCCCGAGGCAGAGGGCCCCGGGTGTGGTGAGGGGAGAGCAGCCAAGGTCAGCATGTGGGGGACGAGGCGCCCTGTCCCTTCAGCGGGGCCGGGGCGGTCAGCGCACTGCGGGCCCACTGCACCAATCGAGCAGGTGACTGGAAGGGAAGGGCGAGTCTCGGCCAGAGACGCAGTTGGGAGTCAGGAGGCGGTGCTGTCACGTAAAGCCACGCCCTGCCTGCGTCACCGTCATGGAGAGAAGATGCTCTGGGGCCAGAGGGGACAGCGCAGGTTGGCACAGCGGCCGTGAGTGGGCCTGGGGTCTAGGGGAGCCCTGCGCGGTGCGGGTCGCCTCACCTTCCGGTCCCGTCGGGCCCGGCCTCTCTGCCACGGGCCACCCTCTCTGCTGGGATCTCAGCCGGGACTGCAGGGTCCAGGGCTGGTGCTGAGGGCCGCGGGGCGGGGTGGTCGCCGCGTCAGGACGCGGGCCTCCCTGGGAGCCATCTGGTCCCCCCGCTGGGTGCCACTTGCTCCCTCAGTTCTGTGTGTGTGGCGGGGGGTGAAGTATAAGGTGTGCCACTTTTGCCGCTGGAAATCCACAATTCAGCAGCTCTAAGTGTGTCACAGGTTGTGGGCCCATCTCCGGCTGCAGAGCTTTGTGTCCCCCCAGGCCCCACCAACAGTGCCCCCAGACCCGCTTCTGCCCAGACTCGCAGCTGTCTGTCCCGGTGGTTGTGATGGCGACTTTTAGCGCGGTGATGGGACCACTGCCGTGAAATGCCCCAGCTGGGCGCCAGAGGGTGTAGATTTTGGGAGTCGACGGAGAGCGGGGTCCTTGGGGCCACTCTGGGAAAGGTTTCACCAGCCCCCCCTTTCAGCTGCACGCAGCGAGTTTCTCCAAGGCACAGAGTTGGCGAATATATTTGAAGAACAAGTTTATTGAAGGAGACAGGAGAGCGGAGAGCACTCGCATAGGCACGAGTGGGCAGGAGCCCGCTGCGCTGCTGAGGGACGGAGCTGGCGGAAAGACGCACCTGCACCGTGACAGGTGGGCAGACGGGAGGGCTGCTGGCCGGCCAGTGCGGGCATCGCCCTGACATGGTTCTCTCTTAGGGAGGGGCTCGCGCCTCCCAGGAGCGGCTTATTGGCCGTTGATCCGGATTAGGAAGGGGCCAGAGACTGACCTGACGCTCCTCACACACCCTGTAGCCTCTTAGGCCTGTTCGAGGTGATTGTGCTGACCCTCCCGCCCCACCCGTGTGGGTCTAACCTGATCCTGTCTCCCCCAGCAGTTGTGCCCCTCCAGAGGCTTTGTGACCAGACCCTTGTGATCGGCCCGTCTGTGCCGAGAGTGGGGCTCCCCCACCTCATTGTGTGGTCATCGGGACGCGTCCCCAGCACCTTCTTGCTCCCTCTGAGGGTTTCTGCGCTTTCTAAGCAGCCTTCCGGGACAGATGTCACTTCCTCCCGGAGCAGCAGGGCCGGGAGTCCACACCCAGGAAGAATATGGGGGCTCCCCAGGGTGGCCGAGCCCTCTGCTGGCTCTGAAAAGGCCAGGCGTTTGGGACGGGGCTGTTGTCCCCACTGAAACGACGCCTCCCCCTCCTACCCCCTGGCCCGCCCTTCCAGAAGGCACAGCCTTCACCCACACCCTGCCTGTGCTGGGCAGGGCGGGGGTGCGCAGGGTCCTGGGGAGGAAGAGGCAGGGAGACGCTGGGCTAGAGAGGGAGAGATAACAAACAAGGACAAAGAGTCCAAACTGTCATGAGATAAAGCTTAGAATGGGGCTTGGCAGCGAGGAGGCCCTGAGGCCCTGCAGGAGTGGGGTGTGGGGAAGGCCCCTTGAGGAGGCGACTCTGAATGGGGGGGGACGGTGGGTACTGCAGGCTGAGGAACAGCCCCCAGCAGGTGATGAGGAAGCAGCCAGGAATGGAGGTTGATGAGGGAGGGACCCAGCCCTGGGGCCTGGGACAGCTGGGGTTTGAATCTTACCCTGAGGGCAGCACCAAGTCCTGGGTGGTGTTAGCCCAGAAGCATCTGCCTTTCAAAGGTGACTGCTGACTGTCCTGAGGAGAAGCTGGGAGGGTAGCCCAGGGCAGGCCCCCTGTGGCTCTCTGGCACCCGAGGGCTGGGGAAGCTCACCCAGCTAGGCCCAGCTGGCAACTGGGGAGACTATTTAGAACGGGCATGTTTGGGGGTTTTGGGTGCCCCTTTCCCTGCCCTGGACGGAATGTCAGTGCCCTCCCACTGACCAGGTCCAGTCTCTACTGTGGGCCCCAGGGAGCCCCGGCCTGCTAGCCGGCCTTTCTGGCCCGCGGCCAGGTCGTCACTCGCTGAGTCTGTGGGCGACAGAGCCACCGCCGTGGCCGGTGCTGTCTGCATGCACGATGGAAGGAAATGCGAGGCTTCGGCCCAGTAAGCCTGTGGACAAGGGCCGGTCCTCAGCCAGGAAACCACTGGTGAAGGCCTTCTCTTGATGAGGAAAGGACACTCCCCTCTCCGAGGGGCTGAAAATCTGGGGGCGGCCCCGGGGCCACCTGGGCAGAACTAAGCCAGCATCGTTTCTGGCCATTTTCACTCTGAGCAGATTTTGGCTAAAGACCCAGCCTGACTCCATGACAGTTAGCAGTGCGGTGTCTTAAGTCCCTGCTGTGTTTGGGACTGGGACTCTGTGCTGGGACACCCCCTAGTTGATGTGTTACAGGGCAGGGAGAGGGGCACCCCCAAAACCCCAGACTTGCCCTGTTCTAAATGGGTTCTGCCATCCGCCACACTAATGCAAAACATACAGGACCTTTGTGGAAAGAAACTTTAATATAACTAGAAAGGACAGAGAAGACAAAGACTATAGTATCTAAGTCAAGCACCCAACATTATCCAACCCCTCGTGGGTACCAGTCCACCCAAACGGGATTGGCCCAAAGCAAGTCCCGAAAGCCTGCCACAAGTCTAGAGCAGCTTTTGGCAGGGACCCACACATGAGGGTCAGAAACAGCCAGACAATTCTGGGAGGAGCCAAAATACCTTTCAGCAGGGACCCACACATATGGGTCAGAAATAGACAATTCTGGGAGGAACCAAAATTCCTTTCGGCAGGCACCCATCCAAAAGGGTCAGAAACAGTCAGACGATTCTGAGAGGAACAGAACAAAATCAAAACCAAAATCAACACAGCCGTCGTTAACTTCCCCACGGGTCTTTCACCCACATCTTTTTCAGTCCAGGCCAGTGCAGCTTCTTTACAAGTCTCTCTGCTCCTTGGGCCTCTTCTGGCTCCATCCGTCTTCCGTCTCCTCCTGTCTGTCTGTGTGTTCTGTCTCCTCTGTGTGTCCTGTCTCTCTCCTCCAGCTTCTTAATACCCTGCTCAGTTCCACCCTACCTTGGGCGGGACAGGGAACCTGGCACTCACCCTTTTTCCTGGGGACCACCCTGTTACAGGTGCACCTCTGCGTCCACGCAGAGGTCAGGCACTGGTGATGTAACCACGAGGCTGGGTAGGGAAGTGGCCTGAGGTGGCCAGTGGTTAGGAGGGCTGCCTGGAGAAGAGGACCTTGCTGCAAAGACCCGAAGGGCGACAGGGCTGATGGGAGGAGCAGGGCCTGGGCCTAGGTAGGAAAAGCCCCCCCTACAAAGTGAAAACTGGGACTGAGGATCGGGCTCTCCAGAGAGAGACTTCCCTTCAGGGCACTGGGGGTGGGGCTGGGCCTATCTCGGTAGCTCCTCCTGTGTTTAAGGGCTTGTGGGACCTTGAGGGAGTTACCCAGGAGGCTCCACCTCAGCTCAGGCCTCCAGTTCCCAAAGCCTCTGGGGGAGGCTTCTTAGATAACAAGTAGCCGTTCCTGAAGGTATTTAGGTGCCGGCTGGGGCGAAACGCCTAAGGGCCAGGGCCTGGGGCTTCCTCTCCCAGCTATTCTGGGGGCAGGCTCCGGTCACTTCCATAAAGTGGGTCGCGATCACAAGGCTGGGGGTGAGGCTGATATGATATGAAAAGCTCCAAACAGGAGCTTTTCAGACTGGAAACCTTCAGTGATCTTCTTGGGGTCACCTTGCTGGCCTGGCATCCTGACTGGGCATCAGAAGTTGGGCAGCATCACCCAGGGAGGCCAGTGGGGAGCCAGCCTGAAATCTCAAGACCTGGCAGGAGGCTGACTTCCCCCACCCAGGCCAGATGAGGGGTGCAAACAAATGACAGAGAAGCGGAAACCATGTGTGATGCATTCTTCCTCCCAACTCTTCTCTGTTATTTAATCACTTCTATTTTTAAACAGCTTTACTAAAATAGGATGCGTAGACCATGGATTCACCCGTTTACAGTGTGTGATTCGGCGGCTTGTGTATATTCATGTAACAGGGGGGTCCCCAGGAAAAGGGGAGGTTCCAGGTTCCCTGCTTTACCCAAGGGAGGGTGGAATTGAACATGGGGGGAGAAGAAGCTGGAGAGGAGACTGGGGAAGGAGGGAGGAGGGCGGAGGCCAGAAGGAGGCCTGGAGGAGGCGCGGGGTGCAGAGACGTGAAGAAGCTGCACTGGCTGCTTGGTCCTGGACTGTTTGGAACAGACGTGGGGGAGATCCGGGGGAGGTGACAATGGCAGCGCCGATCTTGATTTTCTTTTTCTTTTTTTTTTTTTTATACATACAAGCT